>JASSUY010007131.1:26036-48018 GCA_032466535.1 Forpus xanthops | reverse complement strand
GCACTATGTATGAGCTCATTAACTAGTGTATTTAACCAGGCACTAGGTGCAATAAAGTTGAAGTTTGCTGACGACCATCTGGTGTCTGCTCTTCCCTTCGCCGACAGATCCCGGCATTCCACTTTCCTTTCGTTGGTAGGAAACAAGATTAGGGTCCCTTCTTTCAGGGTCCTGAGCATCCTTCCAGGCCCAGCAGAAGTGGAGATGTGAATTGCATAGTGCTGGCTTTGCTTTCCTCCAGCGTGGTCTTGGATCTCGGCCGGTCTCGATCCCAAAGCTATGGATGAAAAGCAGTGTTCCTCACTGCAGCTCTGGAGGGAAGAGCTCTGGAAGCAGGCGGTGAAGTGCAGCGCTTCCCCTTCCCCTCCTCACTTGGGTTTATCTCATCTGATGCTCATTCATCTCATGCTCATTTTTGCCTTCCCAGGCATGCCCAGAACAAAGGAACCCGACAGCGTAGGAGGGAGGCTGCAGTGCAAGGAGCCCTCGGGCTCCTTGGCAGAGCAGGATCTCATGGTAGATGGTTTCCTCCACTTCGTCCCTGGGGAACACTTGGATGGCTCAGGGGGGCTGCTTTTCCCTCCCCACCCCGGTGTTGGATCCTTATCTCATCTCGGCAGGTCTCCATGGAGGGGAGAAGGGAAGCGATGCTCCCAGCAAGGAGTAGCCACCCAGCTGGATCAATGCGGGGAGCTTGGAAGTGTGATAAATAGAATCATTAATTTGCTGGACGTATGTTGAATTAAAGATTAATGATCAGTTAATTGTGCAAGGCAAGCACATTAAGTTTAAATGTATAACCACAATATAACGTCCTGTTTCTGTTGTAAATGATAAACCACAATATCCTGTCTTTTGTTCTATCATAAGAAACCCATCCTGTTTCTGTATATAGAGATCAATCACCGAACCCTCAGGCGTGCATGTTGGTGGAGCGGTGACTCCCCACGCACCCAGCGCTGCTTTGCTTATTGCCTTTTGTCTTAAGTTACAATAAATTACCTCTGATTTTATCATTGGACTTCATTTATCACAGAAGGAGCAACCTCGGGGGTTATGGGGAAGCCATGGATAAAGGTGGGGATCACACCCAAGATGAGCTGTGCTTGGCAAGGGCCCCCTGAAGGTAGGAAGCCAAGGTAGGTGTTCCTGAGGAGGGCAGGTTGGCTCCAAAACCCCTTCTGCAGCCGATGGGGCTCCTCTGCCAGCTCCTACCCTGCTCACTGCACCATGGCAGGCAGCTTGGGAGGAGCTGAGCATAGAACCACAGCCTGGTGTGGGCTGGAGGGGCCTTAAAGCTCATCCATTTCTAACCCTGTGCCATGGGCAAGGGACACCTTCTGCTAGAGCAGGTTGCTCCATGCCATGGGTGATGGGAGTCACTGCAGGAATGGGGTTGGTTGGGGTTTTCTTTCCTGGTTTTGAGGTGACAAATATAGCAAGGTCTGGTTTGTGCAATCGAGCCATTGCTCAATCACTGCTCCCTGCAAACTGGAGAGGAGTGCGCATTGTTTAATGGTGTAAATCACAGGTACCTCTGTTCCTCCAGCCTCACCAACTGCACGGGACCACCTCTGCTCTCCTTCCTCCCACCAAGTCTGCTCTAACAATGGCAATTAGAACACTGTTTGGGAGCAGCTCATTGACTTATCCTCTGGGATTTCTCTTTCTTCCTGGACTTCTGAGCTCCTTCTCACTGGTGGTACCAAGATGTGGTTCCAGATAACACAGAGGAGGATGACCCCAGTTGCTACCCACGTTTTTTTGGCAGGGAGGAAGGTGATGGGAATATTGGGGATGGCACCATCTCATGAGCATCCCAGGCTCAGCTTGGAGTCTGAAATGGTGTCTTCCAGCTTTGGTCTATGAGGTTGACTATGGGACACCCTCTGCTGCTTCCCCAGCCTGTCCCCAATCCCTCGGAGGCAAGGCCAGCAGTGCACAGTGATCCAGCCCTGGGCCACCACTGACCCAGTTGTCTTGGCACATGTGGAGGTGTTTGGAGCAGTGAGGAGGCCAGACTGGACATCCAGGAAGGTTCCAAGGTGGTGCTGCCCTGGGATGGGATGGGTAAGCCAAAGGTGATGGGGAATTTTCCCTTCTTGCTGCAGGGTGCTGGGGGAAAAGTGTATCAGGAAATGGAACTGCATCTCCAGTGCATCTCTGCAGCAGCTTCTCAATACCAGTGTCCATTGGGATGGTATAAAGTACTCAACCCAGAGAATACTTGGTAAGTGGGTTTGTATTGCAGTGAAAACCAAAGGACATGTGAAAGGAGGTGGTGTGCAATGGCAAAGAGAGAATAGATAAGTAGGGGAGGTAATAAGGGGTCCTGAGTACCTTTAATGTGTGGATCTCACCTAGAGGGTGGGAGCACAGTAGACCGGTTCCAGTTTTTACGTGTTGCTTGGCTGGCTTGGCTGCGCAATGGAGGACAAAGCTTTGGGATGGTGTCCATGTGTCTGGCTGCCCAAGAGGGCTAAAGGAATTTGGGTAAAGCAGAAAAAGCTCCCAAGGAAGCAAGAGGAGGTGAAGGAGACCCCTGGGAGTCCCTGGGCAGCTTCTCCAGGGCTGGCCCATGGAGTATGAGCCCCCAAAGGCTGCTTCTGCCCAGCCCAGACCCGGGGAAGTCCCTGGGGACTTTGGTGGCATCAGCTGGGACTGGGGGATCCCCCAGTCGGGTGATGCTGAGCCAGTTCCATCTGTGCTTCCCTGCAGGCACTGGAGTGGGAAGGGCTGATCCTGCTGCCGGAGATCCGAGAGCTGTAACCCCAATGGGGGGCTCAGCCTGCTTGGATCAGGTTTCCATGGGCTGTGAGGAGATGGGGATGTGGGTACCAGGAGGGCAGATGCAGGGCAGAGGGTCACTTCAGCCTTGAGCAGTCCCTCTCTGCTACACAGAGTGCTAAAGCCATCCAGGAGCATGGCTCATCCCACACTACCTCCCTTATACCCATCTGCACTGAGGGGAACCTGGAGACCAATCTCTAAAGTCCCCATCCCAATAACAGAGGGATGGAAAAGGAGGGAGCCTGCACATCAGAGCGGTTGGCTGGTGGGACCGCAGCTTTGGGCCTGCATCCAGGAATGCTGCAATGATCCACTCGGTTTTATTTACATGTTTTTCCCTTTCCAGGCACTGAAAATTGCTGCGTGGGAAGAGGAGGATTTGGAGGTGATGAATGGCTGTGCCAAGCTTGCCAAGCAGATGGTTTCTGTCTACGGGCATCCCAACACCTGGGCTTGCCTTCCTGGCTGGAAGAGCTGACTTCCCAACAGTAATACTAGGAAAATTTGTAGCTTCGGAAGAAAATGAAACAGGCTGGAGCTGCAGAGCCACAGGAGCAGAGACACCAGGATTGGCCCTCTGATGTGTTTGATGTCCATGTGCTGCTTCTGTCCCAGCCAAGGGGATTTTCCAGTGACCTGGATATAAGCAGGGCACACTGCATCCCTCCTCCCAGTCCTGGCTCAGCCCTGCAGCAAGGGAATTGGGTCAGGAGAGCATCCCTGAGCCTAGAGGTATCCACTCAGCCTTTGCAAAAATCCCAAGGGTGTCCCACACCTCCCCTGCTGCACCCTCTAATGAGGAGCATGCCCACAGAGAGGCACTCGGAGACATCAAAGAACAGGGGTCAAAGTCCAACAGGGATCTGGTTGGATGCTCCCAGGGTGTGGGGATGGTGCCAAGGCCTCTGCCCCTTGGTTTATGTGTTGAAATCAGGGGTTTCCCATAGCAGGAGGATCAGGATGTTCCCCTCTGTGTCCTTGGAGGAGCAATGTCTCGACTGGCTGGCCTTGTGGTCTGTGAACAATGCCTTAGTTAGCAGAACGAAGATCTTCAGGGCTCGCTCCCTGCTGCACATCCATCCATGCATCCATCCATCCACCCATCCATCCGTTGATCCATCTATCCACCATCTGTCCATCCATCCATCCGTTTATCCACCCATCCATCCATAAATTCATCCATCCATTCTGATACAGAGAAAACTCCAGGGTCGAACTTGCCAGCAGAGTTCTCTAGTTGACAAGCAGGAATTCTTTATTGCAGTGCCAGGAGACACGGGGGATCGCTCCTCCTAACATGCTTCCCTGCATTGCCACACAGACCATCCTTATACAGTCACTGGGCATGCATACATACTCATGAGGCTACACATGAATTACATCATTTTCCAGAAAGTTTCCCTCATACATACAAAATGTGGTGGTGTTCTTTGAGGGTCATTTACTTCTTCCAACAGTCTTCATCACTGCTGGCAGTCTTTGAAGCACCAGCTTAATTAGCATTACAGACATCAGTTAGTTTAACTGCTCCCATCCTCGACATCTGCTATTCTGGGATACTCCCCTGTAGATGTCTACACCAGCTTAATGGGTTCATTAACATAGCAATCATCCTGTCCCTCCACCCATCAGCCAGTTTAACTGTGCTCATCCTGGGGGGTATCTGCTAGGCTCAGGCACTCCCCATCCCCAGGTCCTGTTTTACTATTGTTTTTCCCACACTTTTTGTACTAAGGTTCTAAGGACCCAAACCTATGTCTATCACTTTCAAGTACCAGTTATTTTCCATTACAAAGCCACCAAACCCAACCTTACTCAGAACTGATTATGTCTCCTGCCTCCCTCTTTCCACCCATCCATCCACCCATCCATCCATCCATCCATTCCTGAGTCATTGCACTAAACCTTTTGCTCTGTGTCACCCCAGGGGTACCAAGGGTGCCTGTGGTTGTTTCCCAGTGTATAACCCCCTTTCTTCCCTGCAGCACCACCACCACGTGCTCTCTTGGAAAGCCTCTTATGAAACCTGAGGTCACAGGTTGAGACCTGACCGCTTGTTTGCTCCTCAACTTCATGGTGTTTCTTTAGTTTTGCTCTTTGCAAGCTCCTTGGTTGTTCTGGGGTCTGTTGATGTTGGTGAGCATCATTTATCCCAGTTTATCTGCTTCTTTGTGCCATTTGGAATGTATTTGTGGTTTCTCATGGTACTTCTGAGGAGCAAGAAGCTGGGCTGCTAAAACCCATGGGCTGCCATATACAGCTCCCTCCAGAGGAGCATTTCAAACACAACTGGGTATATTTGGGTTTAACAGCTTTCTCTTTCTCTTCTTAAATGACCTGATTGACAGTTAAAAGTGTTTTCAGCCTCCTGAGCAAAGGATTTCCCCAGCTGAATGGTTGGACTTGAAGACCTTAAGGGTCTTTTCCAACAGAGTCAGTTCCATGATTCCATGATTCTATGAACGCACATCCTTAGCTCACCTCTGCTGGAGCAGGGGCCTGGCATCGGAGCATCATCAGTAATTTTCCACCCGACTCCACACTGTGGAAATACACCCAGGCACGGAAAAAGCCTGGAAGGGAATAAAGAAGACACTTGGCCAATAGAGCTTGGCCGGCTCCCAAGGCAAGGAATGCTTCATGTTCATCTCCAGCTCGCCGGCAGCTTGGCAGGATCCTTGGCTCCTCGGGGCCAGATCCTCTCACACCCCCCACACTATAAATGTGATGAGCCAGAAGCTTCCATGCCAAAACCTGGAGTGCTCCTGCTCCAACAGCTCCCTGTGCCCACGGGCTGGGTGCAAAACAAAAAGAGGGGGGAAAATGGCCTTTTTGTGGGTTTGGAAGGGGGGCTCTTTGCTCTTGCTGCAAAGTGAACGGTCTCGAAGCTGCCTTAGGAAGCAGAAGGGAAAAGTTGGCTTTTCTTCTCACAACCAAGCCCCATCAAAGGCCGTGGTGAGGGCAGAAGGCCTGGGGGAGGTTGTGGTGGGTCCCTTTAGGAGACTGTAATTGCTTCAGTTAAACTCCACGTTATCCCGATGAGTGAAACAAGGGTTTGTGAGAGCAGCCGGGGTGCCGATTGCCTGCCCGCAGCCCTGGGGCTCTGCTGTAATATGGCTCCAGCCTAGGCAAGAGAGTCCAGACCATTTCCCAATGGGCAAATCCATTTTACCTCACCACTATGGCAATAACCATCAGGAGCCATTCCCACCTCCCATTGCAGGCAGAGGCTGCAGAACACAACATGTTCCCAGACAACCCTCCCCACACCCTGCAAACAAGGGAGGATTCCCAAATCCCATGACCATCCTTCCTGCGACAAACACCCTTGAAGAACCATGGTCCCCTGCCTTCCTCTAGTGCAAAGGGTGATGAAACAGGCTGGGATAGAGACACTGGCCATGGCTGAGGTCTCTGTGTCATGGAGGTATATCCGTGACTCCAGAGATCAGTGAAGGGTGATAAATCCCTGCCCCTTGTTGTAGGGCAGCAGCTGGCAGGTTCAAAGCAGCCCAAAGGAGATGCTTCTCCATACGGTTAAGCTACGGTGCCCTTTGTTGCAGGACAACATGATACAGAAGTCTGAGGGTGGTTTCAAAGCAGCAGCTCCTGGAAGAGCAAGCCACACAGAACACAAGGACCATCGCCAGCTCTCTCTGCTGGGTGCTACAAGGGCTTTACAGGTGACTTGTGTGCCCTGAGGTCTTATGTTTTCCTTTGGTCGTCTGCTTCAGGCCAGGCTGGACAGAGCCTTGGATGACATGGTCCAGGGTGAGGTGTCCTTGTCCATGGCAGGGGATTGGAGCTAGATGATTTTAGGGTCCTTTCCAACCCAAACCGTTCCATTATTCTAAGGTTGGGAAGGGGAAAAGCCCACTGGTGGGTGGCACATCTGCTCACTTATGGTGAAACCCTGGCCCAAGACACAGAGCAGCACGTGGGACACATTGGCAAAGAATGGGCTAAGCCCTGGGTCAGGAGCAAGGGAGGGGTATTTGCTGCTTGTGGAGATGAAGGAAAGGAGAGATCCCCATTCCCAAGGTGGCCAAATGGAGCTGGAGCTGCTGGAATTCCTCCCCACAGGAAGAATGACTCAGTAGGAGCTGATCACAGGAACAACTACAAGGATTAATGGAAAATGAGTCTTGTGAGGGCATCAAGGCAGCTCCTTTGTGCCAGACCAAAGGGGGAGGTAGAGGAGGAGAGGACAAAGAGCTGTGTGCCAGCGAGGAGGTGACTGTGGCCACAGACCCAGCGGGCATGGGTCAGAAAGGGGCTGAAAAGCCCATATCCTCTCTTTGAAGAGCTGCTTATGCCCATCCTGGCAACCCAAGGGCTGGGGCAAGTGGGAGAGGGAGCTCTCAATGACGGCCCCATGAAGTCGAGCCAAAGGCTGTGAGCATGTTATTCACCTTGAAACTATGTGAGTAAAAGAGAAGGCTCCTCTTCCCTGTCCCACCTCAGCAACTGAGCTGCCTTTCTGCAATGCTGGAGGAGACGAGCCCTGATCCACTGTGGCAGATAAAGGGGATGGTCTTGCCCTCACCTCTTGTGGTACCTGGAGTCAAACCACCCAGGAGAGGAAAACCACATAGCTGTGGTCGGCCTCCTGTGCCATCCCCTCCTGTGCAGAGCTCCTTGAGGGTGTTCCACTGGGAGGAAGGCACTTCTGATGCTTTTATCACCTGTATCACACCCAGGTTTGGTTGCTCTGTGGCATGGGGAGAGTGGAGCTCAGCCAAGAGACACAGCTGGGAGGAAGAAGATGATCTCTGCAAGAGAGAGACCTCCCTGCTTGGTACAGCAAACGGCTCTGATCTCCAGGGACATGGTGGCCACCACTGCAGCCATGAGTCCCATTGGGTGCTCACCCTGACACCTTCCAGCCCAGTCCTCGGGGCTCCTGCAGAATCTCTTGAGAGGCCCCCAGGTCTATGGCCCAGTGGCACAGAGAGCAGCTGAGGTTGGCTCTTCATCCTTCCTGGTGCCCTGCTCCCTATCAGCACCAAGTGGATTCCAGTGGAAAAGGAGAAACAGCCTTAGAGCATCCTAGAAGGGAAAAAGCTCTCATGTGGGCCCATGCGAAGACCACTTTGAAGGGCTTCCTGTGGCAGAGGAGGAGAATAAACCAACCCAGTTCAACACAAAGTCATGCAGATGCCTGTGAGAAGAGTGGGCAACACCACAGTGATGCCAGATGAAGACCCTGCAGAGGTGAACCCATCTCTGCCCCAGCTGGGGGGGAAACAAAAAGGGTTTAAAGACTTTGAGAGCACCTCAGTGGGGGCTGTATGGGTGGAAGGCAGCTGCAGGCTGGCCTGGATGGGCCCCAGAGGACACAGATATCAGAGACAGCTGATGGAGAACAGACCAGAGGTGACAGTCCTGTAGGGGTTCCCACCCTGGAAACCGCACTGAACTCCATGAGTTAACCTCTCCTGAGCCTTAGGTGTATATGGCACAGACACAGCTCAGCGTTTGCTGCTGGAAACTACTTCCGAATCCACCCCACTGAGTGAATCCCACCGCACGGGCCACTTCAGAGAGTTTTATATGTAAATGTAGGGTAACGAGTTTCGATCACCTTCTCACAGGCTGCTCAAGGGCAAGGACTGAACAGAGCCCTTAAGCGTTCGCATAAGCAAAGGCAGCACAAAGGACCATCAGGCCTCCCTCTGATAGCCATCTGCATCCTATTACCCCTATCAGTCTGCGGCAAGGCCCGCGCCTCGGTAATCCCTTCACCGCTATCTCACAGCCTCCGGCTTCATCCTTACAATGTGCGGCAATCCGCGGGCCCGCCCCATAGGCTTCCGCCTCCATCCCGGTGTTCTGTGGGTCCCGACCGGTGTCTCCATGCCGGGTACCGTCCCCTGCCTGCAGTGTAAAAAAGGCTGATGGGGTGCAGCACCCATGGTTGGGAAATGATGCTCCCCGCCTCATCCATGCCTCTCTGCTGCCTTCCCAGAGGAGATGTCACCATCCCCAGTGCCCTGAAGGCAGCTGAGGAGCTGAAACCCTCCAGCCTGGCTGGCAAAGGCCACCTCCATCCTCCCTAGCCCCACAGAAAGCCACGGACTGCTTGCTCAGGAGCCCTGCGAGCCCATTTCTCCCTGCACCGGGATGAAGGATCCTTTGTTCCCAGTGAGGGTGTTTTGTGCCACTGCCTCGGGGTAGTGTGCAGGTAAAAGGAGGATGATAGCTCCATGGGAAGCCGGTCCTTTCATCCACCCTTCTTCGACTGCACAAAAAGCCCGGGGGCCATGCAAGCCAGAGCTGCCTCCTTAGTCATCGCATCGAGTTCATTTGTGGCTATAGGTGGCATTTCCGAGGCAGCCAAACCACACGTTTAGCAAGAAAAACAACCCCCAGATGCTCCTGAGAGCGCAGAAAGCCTCCGAGAGGTCAAAGCTTCCCCTTCGGGACCTGCGGCCGCGGGTGGGAGGAGAAGGGGAGGAAAGTCCACGTGTTGCTGAGGGTCACAGCGGGTGACCTCAACCAGGGTGGAAAAAGGGAGAGGTAAACACATCCATCAAAGGAGCTGCAGCGTCCCCGGGCTGCTCCTGCAAGGCCCTCCCTGGGTTACATCATTGCGCTCCTTAGGCACCTGCAGCAGAGCCCATGGCCCCAGCACCGCCAGCAGCCTCTGTCCTCTCTGGGTGCTCCCCTGCCCGGGATCCTGAGCAAGGATCCCGTGGAGAGGTTCCACCGGCTGCTTTGCCGTGGGGAGGAGTGCAGGGCACCCCGTGGCCCCCACACCGGTGTAACTGGGAGCAGAGCCACCTTCCCGGAGGGATGGCAGGCTGCTGGGGATGGATGCTGCTGCACATCTCCACACCATACAGCGGAGAGCCTGGCACAGCCTAACCCTAAAGCACTGACATGGAGGCTGCTGTGCGGACCCCACACTGGCACATTGGCGAGCAGTGGGATCAGGTCCTGAAGGAGAACCTGGCTTGGTTTTGGAGCCCAGGGAAGTGAGGGGTGCTCTGGCATGGGCCTGGCTCCTGCATGTCCATGCCCAGCCTCTGTTATCCAGAGCAGAAGGCATCTTGCCAGCTTCCCTGGGCTCAACTGTAACCACATCCAAGCCTTTTCCAAGACCACAGGTCTATTCCTCACCATGAGGCACTGAGCAGGGTAGTTTCCCTTCCCTGCCTGCTCCCCTCCTCTTCCTCCTGAACAGGCTTTGGGGAATGCAGGCGGTGTCCCTGGAGGTGATGGGTGCCCAAGGAACAAACCCAGACAGGGAGCTGCACTTCCCAGCTGGAAGGGTAAAAGGGGGAGAAGCTCACATGGGAGCCCTGGCCCAGGGGTCTCTGCTCCTGACTGTGGGATTCCTGCAAAAGCCTTTTTCTCACATCCCAGGAGGTTCCTCTGCTCCCATGTATGTGCTGGAGCTGGGGAGAAGTTGTACCATGGGGCTGCCTTGGGCATTGAATGGGCCGCTGGGATTGGGGTTGCTCCCTTCCTGCAAGCAGGGAGCAGATAAGCCACCCCAGTGTCTGCGTCCTGCCCATCAAAATAGCAGGGAAGTGTGTCTGGAACATCCCTGAGGCCACCCCAACCCTGGGACTTCCAATGGTCAAAGGAACCAAACATGCTGGGCTTCAGTGCCGGAGCCATGAGCTCTCAAGCCAAACTGTGAGAGCGATTTTCCTTGGCTTTGGATGGGATCCATCACTGTGAGCTCCTCTGAGGGGCGAGTAGCAGCTCCATCCGCCTCCTGGGAGCATCCCAGAGGGAGGACGTGGGACGCAGCCTTGAAGCAGAGCTCTTGGCAGCCTCCCCCCATTGCGGATGCGGGCGGGCTCCTGCCAGCCCCGCTCCAGGAAGCCTTCCCAAGCTGTCAGGAGCTCTAATTCATCACCTCCCAACCGCCAAAAGGTGGCTTTGGGTTTGCACTCGAGACAGAGCAGAACAGAGAAGGGGGAGGCTCTGCTCTCAAGGACTACAAAACAACCCCACTGTGAGCTCCATCACCAGCAATGTCAGACCAGGTACCCGGGGGCTCAGTTCTCCCTCCCCCTGACCTCCTGGAGGGTTTTGCAGGGCAAAGCCTTCTGGCTGGGAAATAAAGGCAAAAAGCAACGCTCGTCCTTTTTTGTGTGTGTGTGTTTGGTTTGCTGTAAGTGGAGGAGCAGGCTGTGAATGCAGAAGCAATAATTCAAGCGGGAACACGGAGTTGGAGAGCTTTCAGCTCCCAAACGCTACCCAAGCCTCAGCTTTGTGCTGCTCATTCATCCACAGGGCCAGTTTTGTTCTCCTCCCTCCGGGAGAACAGAATTGGGTTTGTTTTCAATGTGCCTTTGAGAGCAGCTTTGCTGAGGATACGGTTCAGCAGAGAAAACCCTCTTGGCTGATCAGGTCTGCTCCCAGCAATTCCATTGCCATCATGCAGGTGGTGCCCATCTTCTGGCTGATGTTTTACGGCCCTTGGGAATCTATACCCCCTCCGCTGTAGCTGGAGGTTGGATATCTCATTACCTACAGATAATTACCAAGAGCTAATGAGATACCTGCATCTATGCTTTACTGGGCCTTGTCTTTATTGCTTTCCTGGGGCAGTGAGATGTGCAGGTTGGGGTTTTATTCATTTACAAGTAATTGTAGGCCCTGATGTGATGTAAGTTAAAGGTTTGAAACAGATGAAGTTGGCACAGCATTGGGCAAGCAACCAGGCCTGCCTGTGCTTTATTTTCTCCTAATACATCCTTAAAGTTCATCTCAACTTAGGGGGTGCTCAGGCAGCTCCCAAGGCCTCAACCCCTTCACTGTGGCCCTGAAAGGAGGAATCCCTGACCTTTCTCTCTTCTCAATAAGTGTGTTTAAACTCAAGCACCCTGGAAGCTGCTGGAAGCCCTCCCTTATGACCCTCCATCCTCCTCCAGCTCTCCCACCACCGCTCCATCCCTTCATCCCTGTTTTCCTTTGCTCACCTCAGCCCCTCTCTTGCAGTGTGTGGGGAGCAGGCAAAATGGAAATCACGCCAATCAGTACAGCTCGCTTGCTCCAATTACCTCCATTATTAGAGTTTCATCAAGGATGCTGCAGCCTCCAAGGATGTCTCCAAGGTGAGAGCTGCTAACAAGGCTGGGAAGTCCCAGGCAGGATGCTATGACCACCTCCTGTCATCCCCCATGGAGTATCCACAGGGACATGGGTCCAGCAGGCATCTCTCATTCTCTGCTTGGGCTTCTTTGGGTAATCTGGGCATTGCTAGATGATTTGAGGAGGGCAGAGGGGTTTTCTTATCACTGCATAAGCAGCCGGTCCCACTCCAAAGCCTTTGCCCAGGTACCAGGAGCAAACCCAAGGTCTTTTTGAAAGGGTGCTTTGTTTAAACACTTGGTAGTTCTGTTCAGTGAAGGGAAAACTAACACCAATAGTTTTTTAATGACCAGAAATCCAAATAAGAAGCTTTGTAGCCATGTTTGTGAACTTTAAATCTCATCTCGCTGTGTTGCCAAGAGAACAGCTAAAACCTACCAGAAGCTAGAGCACAACTCTATGGGGAAGCGGATCAAATAGAAGAGGGGAAAAAGAGAGGAAAAGAAATAAAGAGAAGATGCTCCTGGAGTGATCTGCTGTGGGAAGAGGAGGTGGGCAGGGATCTGTTCTCTGGCCATGTCTTGGCCGCATCCAGGAGCCGAGTACCTCCACCCTGCATCACTCTGGGTGCTGCCTGCCTAAAGGGGGTAAATTCCCCCCAGAGGGGATAATTATAGCACCAGGACAAATTGGGCAGCACAAGCTGGGACAAGAACAGTCCCTCGGTGGGGAATAGGGAAGAATGGCATGGCTGGGGAGCAGCAATGGCTCAAACCCAACGTGCTGCCTGGGGGACGGATCCTGATGGCCAAGCTCCCACCTGGATCCCCATTATCCCTGTGCCTGCGGAGTTGAGCCCTGGGAGTGGGTGTCCCTGGCGGCAGCAGTAATCTGAAGGCAGCAGGTTTCCTGTGAGCTGGGAGGGAGACCGAGCACTGCAAACCACAGATGGGATTGCCCAAGCGATGAACCCAGAGATAGAGCGAAAGGCTGCCGGGGCTGAGAAGCCTCAAGCAGAAAATGGGAAACCACACAGCCAACATCTGACTAAGCCAGTCAAAACCTCACCTCCCTGGCACTCACATCAGCCCCACAGGGATGGGAGAGCAGGGGGATCCCTGCATCCCCCAGGGCTCACCCACCATGGAGGAGGATGGAGGGGCAAAGAGTTTCAGCCATCCCCTGGGCACCCCAGGGCTGGGATCACCACCCACCTCTCCCCAGAGGCCCTATTCCCAAGCACTTATGTCTTAATAAATCATAAACCGTATAAAATAGTGGGGTTTTGAGGCTGGCGTTGGCAGGTTAGATGCCTCAGCAAGGTTTGTCTCCTGCTTGATTTCAGTTGCTAGTGAAGAGATGAAACACATGGGAAGTTGATGGAAATCCAGAGGAAGAATGAAGGAAACGGAGCAGGTATTTGCTTAAAGGCCAGGTAGAACCACTCAGGTTCTGAGTTATTTCAAGAGGGAGATGACATAGGAAACAATGTGTGGTTCAGAACAAGTCATCCTAAAAACAAAACATCCTCTAGAAATCAGAGGGGGCTGCAGCACGAACCTTGTGCCATATGTCTCAGCCTTCAAAAGCCTGGTTAGGAGGAAAAGGACGATACAGAAATTACAGCACCAATAACAAAACAAGCCCCATCAGCCCCAAGAACAGGGAGGAGAACTCAGTGTGATTTAGTTTTCAGGTCCAGCTGAATGATTGACACCAGAGATATGTCCATGTACGGGTGGGGAAGGGTGTTTCTGATGTCAAGTTAAGCCAATGTCTTAACCACCTCAAGCTTAAAGGGATTATCTGCCACGTGGAGTGACTTGCAGCTAGGGGAAAACTAACACCATTAGGTTTTTAATGGCCAGAACTCCAAATAAAGCTCTATTATCCTTCCATTTACCCACATTAATACATAGCAATAATTCTATATTACATCCTAATACATCTGAAAGTTAAACACACAATAATAAGCATAGAATTGCATTACAACTTGACCAAAGAGCAGCATGTGACTGATGGGCTCCAGACATGAGAGCTCAGAGGCTGGGAACTCGGAGCCAGCTCCTCCCAACCACTTCTTTTCTGTGCAGGAACCAACTGCCGCAAAACTGCTATAAATTAAAGCTGTAAGGGGAAAATAATGGTTGTGAGGCCCAGGAGAGGGGAGTTCAAACGCTGCCTCCCAGCCTTTGTTCAACAAGGTCTTTAATCACCTGTATTAATAATTAGGCACATTCCTAAGCCCTGTGCTGAACTGGACCCAGAAAGAGGGTGAGCGGCTTCATCCATTCCGGTGAGCTGGAGGTGGGGTAGATTCCTGCCTGAAACAACCCATATAACCCCTTTGCCAGCACTAATCATTGCATTGCCTTCACATTTAGTAAATGGGAAGCTCATTCTCTTGGGAAACCTCCAAGAGAACCATTTTCCTTCCCTTTTCTCCCGCCACCTGCCATCCAAAGATGCTTGGAGGGGTTTGGTTTCAAGGAAAGAGGTACTCAGATGACTGGGTTTTCAGGCACCTCGGTGCTGCACAAGGGGCACACTGGGCTGTATCGGAAGAAAAGGCTATTTGAAAAGTAGGAACCTTTGTTTCTCACTTAGAAATCATTGTTTCTCTCTCCAGGTGGGAGCTGAGCCTCTGCCATGGCTTCATTCTTTGGCATTGGGCAGCTCACTTCATCTCACAGCATGTGTGTCACTGGGTTAATCGTATTTACGGGCCTTTTATGAGGGTTAATGATTACTTGGGGAGTGCCGGCATTCAACCTGTGGTGCTGTGTGGGAGTCCCCTGTGCGCGTGGTTAAATTCAGAGGAGAGTCTTTTCTTTGGGATGGGGGGCTAGAAAACCACTCCGAGCCCACCCCAGGCTTCCAGAGGATCCCTCAGCTTCCCTCTGTCCCTGCATAGGGGATGGGAAAATGTCTGTGTGAGGATGGACGGGCTCATATCCAGCCAGACCCAGACCCTGCAACTGCATCAGCGCCTGCATCGGGGGGGCATCCCTGAGGAGCTGAGGCTCCTCTGTAAGGGGGGTCCCTGTAACTGGGGTTCCTCTTTAACAGGGGCTCCTTGCAATGCAGGGCTGCCTGCTGTGAAGGATCTCCATAATGGGGACTTGCTACAACGGGGGTTTCCCTTAATGGGGGCTCCATACAATCAGGGATCCCCATAATGGGGACTCCTCCTCACATGGGGACACTATTCAGTGCAAGCTCCCCATAGTGGGGGCTCCTTACAATGAAATCCCTTAATGGAACTGCCCCCAGTATAGACTCCTCATATGGCTATTCCTCCATAACGGGGGGCTTGCTGCAACAGAAATCCTTCCCCATAATGAGGGTTTGGGGGTGAGACTTACCCTGTACCAAAGAGCCAGGCTGGACAGGGCGCGCAGAGCCCCGAGCAGCTCATTGCACATGTGGAGGGCTGGGCTGGGCTGGGCTTGGCCGTCCCGTCCCGTCCCGTCCCGTCCCGTCCCCTCCCGTCCCCTCCCCTCCTCCGGCCGGCCCACTCGCACACCCAGCCCTCCTCCTCCCTGCCCGTCGTCCTCCTCCTCCTCCCACTTCCTCTGCCCGATGCACGCTGCCGACCGAGCGGGGCGGTGGCAGCAGGACCCCCCCTGCCGCTTTCCCCCCCACAGGACCCCCTAGAGATGCTCCGAGGGAGGCACCGCTCCGCAGCTGGAGGTGAGTGTGGGATGGGGCCCAGGGCCACGGGAGCGCACCGGGGCCAGACCGTTGCGGGGATCTCCGGAGGGTGCATCTCCTGGCTGGGGGCATGGCTGCAGAAGGGCTTTCCTGCACCGGGTGTGCGTGTTTTGGTCCAAATCCTCTCTTTCTGGTTGTGCGATGCAGGGAAAAATGGGTTATAACGGGTTAGATCCCTGGTTCTGGAGCCTGACCCCCGTTTTTCCCCGTGGATACGTTGGGCATCAGCCACACGAGCGAAGTGTCCGTGGGGTCGAACGTGCCTTCGCTCCACTGCGAGAGCAGGACCGATGGTTATCGTGGTGATCGCGACAGCGTTGCCTTCACGAGCGCTGGGACCGTGTGGACGCGACAGAAGGACGGCCCGGACCTCGTGGCTGGGCAGGAGCGTGTCACTGCGGTGCCTGTGGCCAGCCTGGGACGTGACACCCATGGCGTTGGATCGATAAGGTTTTACTCGTGTATAGATAGGGTTTTAACCTCTTATATACTCAGCTGTTCTGGAGGCACTCTGTGGTGTCTGCTACATGCTTAAATAAGGGGGTTTTATATAAAAATTACTGTTCCGGGGCGTTTTGAGGATCACCTCATGTGCAGTGCGAGCAGCGGATTCCTGCACGCATTCCTGGAGGATACTACCTTAAAAAGCAACTGGCTGGGTCCGAGTGAAGGCTCCAGGCGGGCTTTTCCCTCCTTGGGGAAAGCTCGGGAGCTGCAAACTTTTCTGAAGAGGGATAAGGTCTGGAATGGGGAAGCGGGGGCTGCGGAGGCCTCTTCTTTGCTCCCCTAACTGGCCTCAGCGCAGGGAGCCTTGCTGGCCATCGCATCCCAACCCGTCGGAGACGTGAGAAAACAGACCCCCGTCGGCGGGGACCCAGC
This sequence comes from Forpus xanthops, assembly GCA_032466535.1. Lineage (NCBI taxonomy): Eukaryota > Metazoa > Chordata > Aves > Psittaciformes > Psittacidae > Forpus > Forpus xanthops. Next base: position 31,584 of record JASSUY010007131.1, on the reverse strand, counting down.
GTCCCTGTGACTGCGGAACCAGTGTCACTGCTGGACGAGAAACCACCTTCGTCCCGCTGGACACGGTCATGCTTCGTGGTGTCACGGGAAAAGCCCCCTCCGAAGGGGATCCTTGGACCCTGGGCGGGGAGAGTGCTGTGGGATGGGTTTGGGGTCCCGGTTCCAGCGCTATGGAGATTTTGGGGTTTGTTTCTTGGTCCCTTGAGCTGGCGGCTGTTTCTCCGCATCACGTGGCAATGGAGGAGGCGGGAGGTTGCGGTGAGAGGCTTCCCCCTCTCACTGCCGCGTTAGGACATCGCATCCTGAGGAGGAAGTGCCGGGGAGCTGTGCACTGTGCCCCGGCGGTAACGGGCACGGCGGCTCTTTACGGGCTCTGGGAGCAAAAAGGGATGTCTGAGCAACCACCAGGCCAAGGAGCCCTCCCGTGCACCTCCAACTCCCGAAACGATGCAGATAAAGCTGGCTACGGCTTGTGAGTGCTTATCGGAGAGGTCTTGCCTGAACGCAGCCATTTGGGAGATGCTGCATGCTCCTTCTCCTTTAGTTCAACTTTTCTCCCTCCCAGCCAAACAACCCCGTATGGGAAACCCCCTGCGAAGAAGAGGGAGGGGAAAACCAAGTTTAAAAGTACTAAAAAGGAAGAATAATTGGGTTGCGTTTAACCCACCCACTGCTTTCGCCAGCTGTGGGGTTTTGGTATTCTAAGCGCTGGCCTCATGTGTCGATGTTGACCCCGGCATGTCCCCAGCCCCAAACCCCATGTGCCCCTCTCAATCCTTTGCCCCCCCCCGGCCCTGAGAGCTCCCCCGTGGCTGGGGGGAAGGAAGGAGGTTGCAAGGGGATAGTCCCAGCGGGCTGATGGTGATGGCAACAGCAGAGCTGTGTTCTTGGGGCAGACACAGCACCGGTGTGGGGATGGCGCCAGCCCAGCAAAGCCCCAGTGTACTTCATAGAGAGAACCCATTAGTGCCCTCACCCTAATGAGGTTACTGAGCTCAACCTTGTCAGACATCAGAGCCCTCACATGCCTGGCTCCAGCCGCAGCTGGGAGGTGACTTGCTCAGTTCTGCATCCCTGGCGAGGCTGGAAGTTGGAGCTGGACGCCCGCGCTTTCCTTTCCCACTGCATCAGTGTTCCCGAGGGGAAAAGTCCCCTTATAATGGGGTTATGAGTCTTTACTCTGCTGAAGGGGGGTTCCCACTGCTGTGCTGGGGGTTTGGAAATGGGTGATGGCACCAGTGCTGCCGGTGACAGCAAATCCTGCAGTGTCACCAAAGCCTACACAATGGCATGGTCAGTTGCACAACGTCCCCACCACGGGGGATGCAGGTCCCTCTGCTTCAGGAAAAGGGGAAATGTCAGAAGTCACAAGATCCCGGGTCTGTGTCCCACCCTGAGCATCATCACTGCATGGAAAGGATCCCACACAGCACTCCCAGGATTTAAACACCAGTTACCTGGAGACATCCCTCTTGTGCTTGTGGTGGATGAGGAAAAGAAAATAAGCCAGTTGGGTTTTTTTAGGGATTTATCCCCATTTTTCAACCCAATGGGAGCATTTTCCTAGGATCAAAGAGATAGGAAATGGTACTGGTATCCCTGGCATGTTCAAAGCCAGGTTGGGTGGAGCTTGGAGCAAGCTGCTCTAGTGGAAGGTGTCCCTGCCTGTTGCAGGGGGGTGGAACTGGGTGAGCTTTGGATTCCTTTCCAGTGCAAACCATTCCATGATTCTATGGATGTCTATGGATATTATAGCTAGGCTCCTAAGGATGAAGCTTGGAAATGATAAATTCTTTCCACAACCCCTTTCTTTGGGGAGCTGCTTCTAAGGGTGCGGGTGGGGACAGGAGCTTCCTTCTCAACTGCATTGACCCTCCAGAGGAGTCCAGGGATGCAGCATCCTCCCTGGAAAGCAAGAAATTGGTGAGGGTTGGCAAAGAAACCCAACCTGAAGGAGCAGTGGAGCCTGCTCTGCTAAGTAAAAACCACTGGCTTTGGGCTGTCCCCTGATCACCCCTGGGCCATGAAGGGGGCAGAACTGCAGCTTCGGGGCTGGTGGACCCAGGAGCCCTGTTTGTGCCTGGAATGGGCCTGGTGAGGCTCTGCCTGCATGGAGAGCTGGCAGTGGGGTGTTCCTCAGAGTGGGCTGTGTGCGGCTCTGGGCTCCGGCCATGCCCAGGTCTCTTATCCACCCTCACAGGTCCCCCCAGTTATCTGCTCTGTTTCCCTCCTGTGGGCAAGGCTTTTATCTTATCTCCGCACTCTTCCTCTGCTTCCTGATTCCTGCCACAGAAAGGAAAAAGAAACCACGAGGTTGTGTGTGTATGAACAGACACGAGGTCTTGCTGTAGTAACTCCAATCGTGGGCTGGGAGATGCCAGGCCGTGCTTGGGGGAATGCTGGGTGATGTTTGGGAGATGCTGGGAGATTCTGAGTGACATTTGGAGAGGCAGGGTGATGTTTGGCCATGCTGAGGATGCTGAGACCTGTGGTCCAGCGGTGCTCAGGCAGGTACTGGGGCTTGCGTGGGTTATGTACACAATGCTCAGGTGATGCTGTGAGGATACTGGGATATTGAGGATACAACATACTCAAGTGATGGTGTTGGTCTCACATCATGCTCAGGTGTCTCAGTGAGATGCTCAGGAGGTGCTGGGCAGTACTGCGGGATGCTGGTGATGCCCGGAGGTGCCTGCGGCAGCCTTGTGGTGCTCAGAGGATGCGCAGGAGGATGCAGGGCAGTGCTGGGACGGTGTGCCAGCTCCACCTGCTGGCATGCGCACTGTAGGCCAGAGCCCAAAACCAAGAGAGACCAGGGAGAAGGGCCCCCATGAGCTGATCCCGAGCTTCCCCACTCGGGATCTAATGTTGCTGCCCAGCTGGGGTGGGTTGATTTGGTTTAGGATCTCTGCCAGCTCCAGGAGGATGGGAGAAGGGAAACAAGTCCTTGTTGTCCTTGGCAGAGGCTGACAGTGGGACAAGCAGGACTTTCCCATCTCTCCTTTAGCTTCCCAGTGTGATGCTGAGCATCACAACCGGGTAAGGAAGAGCTGCATGTGGGAAGCACCATGCTTTCTGCAGTGAGCACATGGCAAGGTGGCTTCTGGGGGTCTCTTGGCAGCCCCATCACCTCATTGCTGCTCTACCGCAGGCTGAGCGCTCGATGTGCGGGCTCGCTGTGCTCACGGTTTGTTTCCTCTCTCCCGCTCAGGAAGGCCTGCTCTGCTCTCCCATCTCACACCCTGCGCGTGATACCGGCAGCAATGTACAAATGGCCTCAAAACGTGACATGGAGCCTCTGGACCCTGTGATTTTCATGAAGCTACCTCGGCTGGAGCAGGACCCCAGCGCCAGCTTCCCCAAGGGCCGTGGCAAACACGGCTCCAAAACCCGTTTCAACTACAAGGGCTCCTACTTTGCCTGCCCGCTGCAGAGCCCCAATGGCCCCAAGCCACCCCACGTGCACCACAGCCCGGAACCTCCCAACCTGCACTATGGCACGGGTGCCATCAGCCAGCCCGTGCTGGTGGAGGGGCCAGGCAACTGCTGCCCCCTGAACCCAACTGAGAGCATGGGGCCTGGGCTGCAGCCAGCCCCTGATGCTGAAACGGGCAGGGACAGGCTGATGCCGGAGCCGGTGGTGGCCAGGGAGAAGTGGGGCAGTGTGGGGCCAGGGCACCCCATCCTGGTGAATCACCCAGTGGCGATGAACAAGGCACCCACCCTGGCTGCCCCCAGGCCCATGTACAGGGCTCCTGTGTACTTCATGAGCCCCAGGGTGGCTCAGCCGCTGCAGCAGAGACCAGGCAATGCAGACTGGGCTCTGCCCACCGCCAGCCACCCCTTCCACCACGGGGATCACAGGAGGGGTCTCCACGCTGACCCCAGCCTCCCACCGGTGCACCCCCTCATGGCGCTGCAAGCCAGGGAGAAGATGGGCTCCCTGGCTGCCTTCTCCCCCTACTGCGCTACCTTTGAGCAATACAGGAGCCCCCTCGCATCCCCATTCCTGGACACTGGCCCTCACAGCCAGAGGAAGGTGCCTGAGACGCACAGGCTCAGCCCGGACCCCTGGCACAAGCTCTGTCCGCCCACCACCAGCCCCATGTACCAGGAGAGGCCACCTGAGTGTCACCCGTCCCTCCACAAAGCTCCCCTCTTCCCCCTGCCGGCACCCCACATGGAGGCACAGCCCTGTGCCTACAGCGGCTTTGGCTTTGAGGGGAGCAGGGTGCCCTATCCCACCGCTTACCTCAAGCCCCAAGCCCCATGGAGATACTTTCCCAGCCCCTCGGATACCTACCTGCCAAGGGCAGCCAGCGAGGTGGCATCGCCCCTTCCCAAGCCAGCGGCGCTGCCGAGGGTTGCGGAGCCATCAAGGCAAGAGGGATACATGGTGAGCTCCAGCTTTGCCTTCAGTCCGGGTGGCATGGCTGTATCCAGCACCTCCAGAGCCTGCACAGAGCCAGGATGCGAGCAGCACCAGGCAGAAGGTCCCGGTTGGGCAGCGGTGGTGAGGCACAGCAGCACTCTCCAACCCTTGTGTGCCCAGGAGAGGGTGCCTGGGGGCTCTGCTGAGATCCCAGAGGCCTTTCCCAAAGAAGGGTGCTTAGGGAAGCAGGAGCCTGCTAATCCAGAGAGAAGAGACAGCTTGGCCCTCCATGGGACCCCCCATGAGGGACCAAGGGCTCTCATCACCATAGGGGAAGGAGGTACTTGCACGGTCAAGGATGCAGCCAAGGATCTCATCTTTCCTCCACCTGCATCCCTGCCAGTGGGGCCAGAAGACCCAAGGGACAGCGAGGTTCCTCCTCCCTCCCCTCCCATGCCAGTGATCAACGAAGTCTTCAGCCTGGCATCCCGTGGAGCCTACCTGGAGGGGACCGAGGGCTCAGCCGCCTTCTGCAGGGAGCACCTGTGGGGGGATACGGCACCCCTAAGCATGGGGGACAGCCAGGAGCCCATCGTGGTGGTGCCCACCATGGCCAGCCAGGAGCTTGTCCATAGTGTGATGGTGCAGAGCCAAGGGGAAAGCGGGCACAGGATGGTCCTTGAAGAGCCAGAGCCAGTGCCCGAGGAGCTGGGCTCCGAGGAGGAGGAGGAGGCACTGGACCTCAGCCTGAAGAGAGCGGTGGGACCGGGGGAGAGCCCCTGGGTGCTGGATGGGAAAGGGGGAAAGGAGGAGGAAAAGGATGCAGAGACGAAGGGGGGAGCGGGAGAGGGAACCAAGCGGATGGAGCCCTTTCTGCTCAGCGTCTTCAAGTGGGACAAGAGCAGCTTCCAGAGCTCCGCCTCCTTCATGGTCCGAAAGTACAAGATCCTGCACTCCTCAGCTGCACCCAGCACCGATCCTGCTCTATCCAGCACCATTCCTGCTCCATCCTGCACCACTCCTGCTCCACCCAGCACCACTCCTGCTCCATCCAGCACCATTCCTGCTCCAGCCAGCACCATTCCTGCTCCATCCTGCGCCACTCCTGCTCCGTCCAGCACCATTCCTGCTCCATCCAGCACCACTCCTGCTCCATCCAGCACCACTCCTGCTCCA
>JASSUY010007131.1:0-14465 GCA_032466535.1 Forpus xanthops | reverse complement strand
TCTGGAGGCAGGCAGCAGCTCTGGAGGCAGGCAGCAGCTCTGGAGGCAGGCAGCAGCTCTGGAGGCAGGCAGCAGCTCTGGAGGCAGGCAGCAGCTGCCGGGAGTTATCCTGCAGGCACAGTCAGCCAGTGCTGGGGTCTCCCCAGCAGACACGGGCAGAGCTGGCCGCGATGTGCTCTGGGGGTGCTGGGCCCGTGGGAGGGATGCTCCGGGGCTGTGCTGAGCTCCCCGCTCCTCTGCCGAGGGGGAGAGCGGCTCCCGCTGAGCTTCCCTCTGAGCTGCCGGACACGGGACCCGCTTCCTGTGGGAAACAGGGTGCATTCCCGGACCTGGGAACATCAGCGCCAGGGAGGAACCTGCTGCTGCTTCCCAACGGTAGTGGTAGGGATAGAGAAGGAACCGCTGGAGGACAGAAACCGGCTGCTGTGCCCAGAGTGCCGGACGCGATCATGCCCCTGCCCCAGCCTGACCCCGAAGGGGTTATTCCTGCCCCAGCTCTGGGATCTCTATTCCAGGTCCAGTAGATCCCAGCCCCAGAGTCAGTGTTGCAGCTCTGTCCCACAAGCTTTATTGCCAGCCCCACTCAGTGCTTTGGCTCCTGCTCTGCTCCAGGTCACTTGCGTCCCTAAAGTGCTTATTTTAGCCCCAGCAGTAGGGAATTCCAGCTCAGCCTTACAGGGCTTTAATCCAGCTCAGTGTGATTTCAGCTCATTCCCACAAACTTTATTTTCCAGCTCCAGCACTTTCATTTCAGCCTTAGTTCTGTGATGTATTGGATCTGACTCCAGGTTTCTATACCAGCCCCAGCTCATCAGATCCAGCCCTCAATGTTGTCAGCTTACTCCAAGTTTTATTTTCCAGCTCCAGCAGATTCATTGCAGCCCTGTCTGTCTCTTCCAAGCCCAGACACGCTCTCAGTCCTAGCAATGGTCCCAGCTCCTGCCGCACCCCAGCCCTCAGTGACTTCAGCTCATTCCCCCAGGCTTTATTCTCCAGCCCCAGTGGGCTCATTCCAGCCTTGGCTCTGTCTTTCAAACAGATTGCAGTCCCAGAAGATCCCAGCCCTCACTGACTTCAGCTCATTCACACAAGCTTTACTTTCCAGCCCCAGCTCTTTCATTCCAGATCTGCTCCTGTGGAGGCTCAGCTCTGGAGCTCTTATTTCCGCCCGGCTCCAGATCCCAGCCCCAACCCAGGGTCTCCAGTTCAGCTCAGTTCTATTTGACTTATACAGATTCAGCGTTTCAGCTCGTTCCCACAAGCTTTATGAGCTCCAGGACCTCCCTTCTGGTCCAGCTCTGCCTTATCCTAGCTCCAGTCGCAATCCCAGCCTTCAGTGGTTTTGGCTTTATTTTCCAGCTCCAGCACATTACAGCCCAGCTCTGTAACCCCATTCCAGCCACAGTTCCAGACCTCGTTATTTAGCCCTAGTGATTTCAGTGCGTTCCTGCACGCTTCGTTCACTAGGCCATGCTCAGTGCTTGAGCACCAGCTCTGCCTCGGGTCGGTTCCAGCCCCACCGCATCCAATTCATCCCGAGCCGTTATCCCGCGGGTACCCCGTTGGCCGCTGCGCCGCAGCCGGGGCTGTCCCACCGGGGCTCACGCGGTGCCGCAGCCCTGCTCCGAGCGCTGCCCTCAGCACGGCCCTCGGGCAGCGCCAGCTCCGCCGGGGAGCGGCCATATCCCCTCCAGCACCGATGCTGCAGGATCGGCCCTGCCCGCTCCGGCCCTGTGTCGCTGCCCGCTGTGTGCGGGTCGGGATTCCGCCGCGGGTCGCGTCCAGGGCGGCAGCTGGAAGCGGTTCGTGGTGGGGAGCGCTGTACAGCGCCGGGCAGGGGCAGTAATAACGCGGGTGCTGTTGAGCTGTGTGCTGCCATGGCTCACGGTGCGTACGCAGGGCTGGAGGGGGATGCTCGGAACCGAGCCGCAGACCCGGAGGCAGGCAGGGGAGGGGGGTCCCGGCAGCGGCAGCCCCGCTGAGGCACAGGGTCCGCGGGGAGGGAGCCACGGTAGCGGCTCGGGATGAACTGGGTGCAGTGGGGCTGGAGCTGAATAACTGAGCGTGGGGATGGGAATAAAGCTTGTGGGAACTCTCGGAAGTCACTCGGGGCTGGGATCTCATCTGAGGCTGGTGGTATAATTTCAGACTCAAAGATATAATATTTTATTGCCAAACGTACAATCAGCAAGCCACAATAAGCAAAGACAGCGCTGGACAGCCGGGGAGTCTCTGCTCCACCAACGGCGCACCAATTTGTCCTTTGGTTTGTTCTTTTATACAGTTTAGTTCCGTTTTCCTTTGCTCTGAGGAGCAAGGGCTTACCCGAACTTTTCAGTTTTCCTTCTTTTAGTAAACGCTTAGTTATTCCCTTAGGTAGCTTTTATGAACAAACATTTTTCACTACAACAATTCCCCCCTCTTTATTTTTACTTGTTTTGTTCATTAAAGCGATGCAATTCTTGGCCACTTAGCACAAACCTTTCAGCAAAATGATCTTGGTTTGGTCATTGTTCATATTTAGCTCTAACAAGCATCAAGTGTGCTGCTTCTAAGCGGCTTTTAACAATAGCAATTATTTTATTGAAAATATATGGTCCAAAGACTAAAACTAGACTTAATAATATCAGCAGTCCATTACTGTGGACAGTAGGGTGGTGAGCCAAGGAGATTGTTTAAACCGTGATTCATACCAACTTTGTCTTGATTCGTACTCTCGTTACCGTTTTTCCCAATTTTCTCTTAATTTAGTCATGGTGTCTCTTACTATGCCAGTATGATCAGCATGCACACGGCATTCTTCTTTTAAGGCTCTACATAATCCTCCTTCTTTGAAAAACAATAAATCTAAGCCTCTTTGATTTTGCAATACCACTTCAGATAGGGATCTCACTGACTTTGCCAGGGCTGTTATGGACTGTTCTGTTCTTGTGAGATCCTCATCCACAGCTATTCTCAATGATGTGAATTCTTGATTTTGTTTTATTAGTGAAGCTATCCCTGTCCCTGCACCAGCACCTCCTATTGCTATGAGTGTAGCTATAGTTAAAGCTGTGATGGGTTCTCTTTTTATCCATCGGTGTATTGAGACAGCTTTTAATTGTTGGCCGTAACTTTTTGGGTGATATAGTATCTTTGGTATTATTAGCATTTGTACACAAAATTCGTTTACATGTTTTAAATATGAAATTGATGTGCATGAGGTAACTCCTGTCTTTGAACATATCCATTTAGCAGTTTTGGCTGGTATTAACCATTCTCCTGCCTTTTTTGTTCTTAAAGTACTTTTACACAAGTGTTGTTTCTCTATAGGGATCTGACCTATACACCTACTCTTTTCTTTAATCTGTTTTAAAGACACCCCTTGAGTTCTGTTTTCCCAGTTACATGGGTTCGACTCATTTGCCAATTTGGGTCAATTATTTATTCCTATGGCTTCAAAATAAGGTGGCTTAGTATTAAAGCAAAGCCAGCATTCTTTGGTTAATTCAGGGTGTGTTTTATTGAGTACCTGATAGCTTGCTTTCATTAGAGCCTACAGAGAGTTGGGATTTACCTCATCTATTTGTGTGGAGGTGTCTGTGGTTGTGTCATTGGTAGTTATTTGGCCTTTGGTTAGGTTAATTTTTTCCTGAGTTTGCTTTGTTTTTAATTCTCCTGTTATTATTGTGTTGGGTCCTATTGGAGATGGCTTTTCTATAGGAGCTGTTCCTTTCCATACCTGTATTAAGGTTGTCATGCCTTTCCCGTTTACCCATGACCACAGTCCCCATGTCTTGCCTAAGAGCCATCCGGGATCGTCTGGGTTCAACACAGTGATATTATAGTATTTGCAGGGGTTGGTGTGCCATTCTGTTACTAGTTTTCCCGAGGCATATCTCAGTTTGCATCCAGGGGAGCCCCATTCGACTTTAAGGTATTTATCAGGAACGTTTGGCACCCATGCTGTGGCTAACGTCTCACATCCCAGTATCCACAGAAGTAATACCCAGGATAGTTGCAATAATTACAACCGGGGTTTGAACTAGGGCACAGGTATATTTCGCGCAAGTTTGTAGGATTTCCTGTAGCCCAGGAATATTGTTTCAATGAGTGGCATGGATCATTTACCCTGGTTCTGGCTATATGAGTATAAAGTTCACAATTAGTCACATTAAATTCTGGAGCACCTGGAGTAATCTTTTCTCGTATTATTTTAGTATCTTCTAGCTGGATTAATGACCATTTATACGGTCTATGGGCTGATTCTCCATAGTGTATCATAGATAATAACAGCATCGCTATAGTGGGCCAAGAGATGTGGAGTCTTTGCGTGTTTTTTGTGATTGCGATTTTCGAATTTGTCAAGTGTGGTCATGAGGCTCTAATATTCGAGTTGACACTGGGGCAATTCAGCCAGTATTTTAGCACAGTCCCAATCGGGTTTCTGCCTCCACCGTTGTGCACCCCTCTGCCTCGCCTGTGGACTTGGGTGCTTCGAGTCACAGGGTGTTTCATCTTCTTGGCAGCAAGGGTGTTCTTCAGGAGACCCCGAGGGTCCTTTTTGTTGTATCTTTGCTTATATGCTGCCCAGTTATGGTTTTTAACTAGGGGAGAGTTGTGCTTCATCCCCTTTAGAGTTCTCTGACAACATACAATTCCCACTAAGTTGACTTTTTGAGTTGTATTTCCCCTCGGGAGCCAATTCAGTGCTTTCTCTTTTAATTTCATAATAATCATCACAAATTCCCCGAGGGATTATTCCATATTGACGAGATCACCACTCTTCTTGGCACACTATACATATAAAACATATAAAGTGATAACAGTTATAATTTATTTGACTTTATAATCACTGTTTACAGGATATTTATATCCCACTAGTTTCCCAAAGTATTTACCCAATTGGACCCCGTAAGTCCATTTATTGTTTTCGCAGTTTGATCTTCATAGGGTTCCCAGTGGGTTCAGCTTTCCAAGTTGTGGTGTGAAGAGGTCCTTTCACTCTACTTGCGTGTGTCCATCCCTTCTCTGCAGTTCAAATAGCTGTCTCTGTAGTAAGCAAAACCACATAAGGTCCTTCCCATTGAGGGGTTAATGACAATTCTTTCCAGGATTTAATTAATACCTTGTCCCTCGGTTTTAACATATGTATTCTCATGTCTAGGGGGGGTCTCTGGACAACTAATCTTTTATCCCATAGTTGCCTTCATTGTTTTAGCAACTGTGTCAAATAATGTTCAATTTGTGAGTCCTCAATCTGTGGATTGTCTGAGGGAATTTCCAAATCGTAGGGCATTCCATATAACATTTCAAAGGGTGAAATTCCTAGGTCTGTTCTAGGTTGTGTTCTGATATTGATTAAAGCCAATGGTAAACACTTTACCCATGATAACTTAGTTTCTAGCATCAATTTAGTAAGTTGTTTTTTAATTTCTCTATTCATTCTTTCTACTCTCCCTGAATTTTGTGGATGCCAAGGGGTATGATATTGCCATTTAGTGCCCAGAGACTGAAAGATTTCTTTCACTATAGTAGACACAAAGTGGGGGCCCTGATCTGAATCAATTGTTTTGATGATCCCATAACTGGGAATTATCTCTTCTAACTACTGTTTGGGCCATAGTTCTGGTTGTGGGAAATGCCTCAACATAATGTGTCAGATGGTCTATTATTACTACTAGATATCGATATCTGCCTACTTTTGGCAGTTCAGTAAAATCAATTTGAATTTTTGCAAATGGTCTGTAAGCTAAGTCTCTCCCTCCTGGACTGCTTCTTTGTAATTGTTGTTTATTAACTGTTTTGCAGGTTAGACATCCTTCAACTATTCCTTTAGCTATGTTATATACTCCTATACAGGCATACTTATTAGTAAACTGATCTACTAAGGCTTGTGTTCCCCAGTGAGTAATGTCATGATACCTGTGCATTATTTTTGTGGCTATTGCCTTGGGTAAACTTTCTCACCCATCCTCTAGTTTCCATTGTTCTCCTTGTTGTTTTGGTCCAAGCTTTACTAATTTTTCTTTTTCTGATTCAGTGAAAGAATGGAGCAAAAATATTTTCCCATGATGATAACAGTTTTCATATTTTGGTTCACCATTTGGATATCCAGGTGGTGTGTATATATAGCATCTACAGGGTATTGCATCTGCTCCAAAATCTTTCCAACATTCATAACAAGGGAGTCCTTCCTCTAAACCTGTTCCTTCCCTGCAATTAAGACAACTTTTTCTAAGTTGTCGCCATACCCGTGAAAATTCGTCTTCAGAATCTGATTCTTTCTCTTCAGTTCCCCTAGATTGTCTTGACTTAAGGACCAATAAGGCCGCTCTTTCCGCTTCTCGGTCAGCAAGATTGTTTCCTCTGACTATGGGACCTAAGCCGCTCTGATGCCCTTTCATGTGGACTACAGCTATTGCTTTTGGCTTTCTTATTGCTTGTAATATTTGTATGATTAACTCTTGATGTATTAAGCCCTTTCCCTGCAAATTTATAAGTCCCCTTTCTTCCCAAATTTTGCCAAATGTATGTACTACCCTGAAGGCATATTTTGAATCCGTATAAATTGTTCCAACTTTATCTTTTAGCAGTTGCAAGGCCCTTAGAATTGCATATAATTCACATGCTTGTGCTGACCACCTAGGACTTAGTGGTCCTGATTCTAAACCTTTGCCTGTTTTTCCATCTATAACGGCATATCCTGATTTTCATTTCCCATCTACCACTCGAGAGGAGCCATCTACAAATAGTCCTTCTCCATCTGACAATTCTTCTTCTTCCAAATCAGGCCTTATTTTTGTCTGACTTTCTATTGTCTGGACACAATCATGCGTTAACCTTTCACCTGGTTCCCCATATAGGAACTGTGCAGGGTTTTGTAAAGGAGTAGTTTCTAGTGTTAATTTAGGGGAGGTGATAAAAATACTTTCATATTTTAAAAGCCTGGAATCAGTTATCCATTTATCAGCTTTTTGTTGTAAAACATCACGAAGATTATGTGGTGTCATTACATGTAATTCTCCCCCAAAGGTTATTTTTTGTGATTCTTCTACCAATAAAGCAGTGGACACAACGGCTTGTAAACAGGTTGGCTATCCTCTACTAACGGGGTCTGGAAATGTATGCTATGGGCTTTTTATGTTCTGCCCAGTCTTGTGCAGGACCCCAAAGGCAGTTCCTGTATTTGTATTCACAAATAAGGAAAAGGGTCGGTTTAGGTCTGGTAAACTTAAAACTGGTGCATTCACCAATTCTTCTTTCAATTTTTCTAATCGTTTCTCATCTTCATCTGTCCATTTCAGTAACTTGTCTTGGGCTAGTTTCTCATATAAAAATTTCACTTTTTTGCTATAATTTTCAATCCATTGTCTATAATATCCCATGACTCCTAATATTTGTCTCACCTGTCGTTTAGATTTAGGAGCAGGTAAGGACAGGATTTCTTTCACTCTTTCTGGGTCTAATCGTTTTGTTCCCTTATTTAATTGATGTCCCAAATATTTTACTTCTTGTTCAGTGACTTGCAATTTTGGCTTGGATACTTTTAGTCCTTGTAGGCTAAGAAAGTTTAACAATTTAATACTTTCTTGTCTCACCATCTCTTCATCTTGACCTGCTAGCAGTAAATCATATTGAACTAGGGTTATTCCTGGAGTCCGTTCATAGTTTTGGAGTATTTGTTCTAGGGCTTGCCCAAATAAATTAGGGGATTCGGTAAACCCATGGGGAAGGACTGTCCATCTTAATTGTTGTTTTCTATGGGTATCTGGGTCTTCCCATTCAAAGGCAAAGTAGTTCCTACTCTTTTCATTGAGTGGACATGCCCAAAAGACATCCTTTAAATCTATTACACTATACCATTATCTTCTATTCCCAGTTGACTCAACAAGGTATGCGGATTCGCGACTACCAGGAACTGACTTACTGTTCATTTATTAATTTCCCTCAAGTCATGTACAAGTCTCCATTTTCCATCCTTTTTCTTAACAGGCAGGACAGGGGTATTAAACGGAGACATACATGTTTCTGATAGTCCTTGTTCAATAAATCTCTCAATCTCTGTTTTTGGCCCCTTTCTCCCTTCTTCAGATACTTGATATTGTTTGATGTGTACTGGTATTTCCGGATTTGATATTATTACCAAGAAGGGTTTTATGTTTAACTTTCCTACCGAGTCCGGAGTACACCAGACCTCAGGATTTGTTTGTGCTTCATCCTCCACTCAAAGAGTGCACAATTTTATTTTGATTTCTTTATTTACAATTTCTAAATTTATTCCTAATTCAACCATCAGGTCTCATCCCAATAGGTTATAATCTACTTCTGGGACTAAAAGTAGCGTGTCAATTCTCATTTTAGATTTTGTTTCCACTATTATATCTTTTATTATGGGTACACCAAAGGGTTCCCCTTTGGCCCCAATCACTTGTACAACCTCAGGTGAAATTTTACAGCCTTTGAGTAAGGTTCGTACAGTTGATCTTTCTGCCCCAGAATCCACTAAAAATTCTATTTCCTGTTGTTAGGGACCCACTTTCAGCTTTATCAAGGGCTCTGTCTTTTCCTGAGTTCCCAATAAGAAGAGCCCAACACCCCTACGCTGTCTTAAACATTTTCTCATCCATTATTCTTTTTCTACAGTTCCTCTTCATATGTCCCTTCTTGCCACAATAAAAACATTCTCTTACTTTTTCATCTTCCTTTGGAAATCCTGTAGTCCTGCTAGGCTTTCGGTATGGTGTCTCAGACAGCAAACTTCTGTTTCAGTATGGTGTCTGTACTCAGCAAACTTCTGTACTTGTGCCTGTACAGCTCCTTCTCTGACTGCTGCAACCATCATTTTTATTGTTCACTTATCTTTCTTGTCCTCTCTTCGAATGTACACCTTCTGAGCCTCTCTCAATAATTCATCTAAACCTCGATTTTGCCAATCTTCCATCTTTTCTAACTTCCTTCCAGTATCAGTACAAGACTTAGCAACAAACTGCGTTTTTAACAATGTGTCCCCCACTGGGGTGTTAGGATCTAATCCTGAGTACAACTGCAGACTCTTTCTTATCGTTCTAACCATTCCGTAGGGGTTTCATCCCTTTTTTGATGTTTGCTAAACACTTTGCCGATGTTCTGCCCTCTCGGGACTGATTCCTTTATTCCTTGGACTATTATGGTCCGGAGGTCCTGCATGTGACCTCTATGTTCTGGATCTTGATTATTTCAGTTTGGTCTCTAGAGGAGCCATTTAATATCTGCTGCGGGGCCTTGCTGATGTTGCTCATCCCAAATTCTCATTCCTGCCCTTCTAATCATTCCTCTCTTCTCTGCGGTAAACAATATCCCTACTATTGATTGCAATTCCTCCCAAGTATACACATTGGGTCCTAAAAAATGATCTACTTGTTCTGCTACTCCAAGGGGGTCTTCCAGTAGGCTCCTCATTTCTTTTTTGAATTCCCTGACGTCGCCCGAGTTGGGAGGCACCTCCATGTAACCCATACCAGCCTGCGGGCCCCCCATCGTGATTTCCCTTAGGAGGTAGAAACGATATTGCTGCTGCTGCTGGTTTCTGGATTGACTACGGGTTACAGGGTGAGTTGTGTGATTACTGTCTGAATCCGAATCATCTGTATCTGGGGGGGAACCGAGGACAGGGGGTTTGGAAGCGGTAATGGTGGTGGTGGAGGAGGCACATAGGGTGCTGGTGTTACGGGATTTCTTCTGGGGGTCTACTTTTTTTCTTTTTTGGTCTCTACTCCCTTTCTCCTTTAGGGGATATAGGTTAACCCGTGTTTCCGATCCAATCCATAAAAATGCATATTCACTTCCTTCCAGGCTAAATGGTTCTTTAGATTTACATAAATATTTAAAGCCTGGCAAATCCAATCCTCAAATGACCCAAACACCGGCCAATAGAGGTGATCCTTACGTATTTCCTTACCACCCCAAACTTCCATGCAATAATGTATCATCTTTGTCTTACCCTTACCCTTTCTAAAAGGATAGTCATCCCAGTGTTTAAACATCACTCCCAATGGGCTATCTGGGGGAATCTGGGGAAGCCTACCCCGTGGTTCCCCACCCATGGGGTCAGAAGGCTTGCTTCTCTTCTGCCCCATCTTCTGAGATACCTTCACACACACTCACACACGCTTCCCTCAGTCGTGACTTGCTCCCTCATGGGCTACGACAACTGCACCACTGGAGGGTCTGCACTCACTTCATCCACAATTGCACATCTCACTCAATATATCTCAGGAATTCCAGCCCCCAACCAAATGATAACCGGCCTATACTCACGCTTCCTGCATCTTCACTCGGATCTTCGTGCACAAATTTTATGAGGCTACCGGTTTCTCTTTGCTTATTGCCATTGAGAAGAGGGTTCATTGGTAAAGGTTTCGACAAGTTTTTTTCACAGGGGCCACTCAAAGGAGTGGGGCACCTCCCCAAGCGGAGTTCTCGGCGAATGGCCTTGATCCGAGTGACGGCACCAAATTGTTATAATTTCAGACTCAAAGATATAATATTTTATTGCCAAACATACAATCAGCAAGCCACAATAAGCAAAGACAGCGCTGGGCGGCCGGGGAGACTCTGCTCCACCAAGGGCGCACCAATTTGTCCTTTTGTTTGTTCTTTTATACAGTTTAGTTCCGTTTTCCAGGTAATCCCCTCCCCTTCTCTGAAAGTCCATCCCCTGCTGATTTTGTAACTTGAGCATGCGCAGTTTCATCCTCTTGGGGGTCTTGAGGGTCGTGAAGATGAAGTTAGTAGTCTTCCTCGATGACGTTTTACCTACTTTTGGGGTTGAACTTTTTCACCTCTTTGTCTCAGTGCATGCATGTATCAGGCTTTCTTGTTATCACTCTCCACATGCAGGTTCTATCTGAGCTAGTTCCTTTAAGCAGAGTGTAACTTCACAAGAGTTCGTTTATCTGTCTCTCACTAGGTTACGTTGCACAACGCACCTGACATTATGCTTTGAGGAGCAAGGGCTTATCCGAACTTTTCAGTTTTCCTTCTTTTAGCAAACGCTTAGTTATTTCCTTTGGTAGCTTTTGTGAACAAACATTTTTCACTATCTATAACAGCTGGAATACAGAGCCGGGCTGGAATGAAACTGCTGCAGCTGGAGAATAAAGCTTGTGGGAAGGAGCTGAAATCTCTCAGGGCTCGGATCTCCTGGGGCTGGGATCTTGGCTGGAGCTGGAATGGAATGGCAGGTTCCTGCCCTGGCGCTGACGTTCCCAGGTCCGGGAATGCACCCTGTTTCCCACAGGAAGCGGGTCCCGTGTCCGGCAGCTCAGAGGGAAGCTCAGCGGGAGCCGCTCTCCCCCTCGGCAGAGGAGCGGGGAGCTCAGCACAGCCCCGGAGCATCCCTCCCACGGGCCCAGCACCCCCAGAGCACATCGCGGCCAGCTCTGCCCGTGTCTGCTGGGGAGACCCCAGCACTGGCTGACTGTGCCTGCAGGATAACTCCCGAAGCTGCTCCCGGCAGCGAGTGCCTGCCTGTAGAGCTGCTGCCTGCCTGTAGAGCTGCTGCCTGCCTCCAGAGGTTGGGAAAAGGGCGCTTTGGGTGGCGAAAGCCCAACGCTCCTCCTTGCCGTTATTGACAGCCCCCAGCCGTGGGTGCTGCTCCTGTTGGGATGACAGGCAGCACCCGATCCCCTCACCCCAGCCCCACCAGGGACGCGTTTCCTCACCCTTTAACCCACAGCACCCCCCGAGGCAGGGGCTGTCCCGGTGCCGTGGGGCTGAAGGACCACCCCGCCTCGCTCCCTAACGCCCCTCCCCCGGGGCGGGCCGGGCCGAGCGCGCCGCTTTCCTCCTCCTCCGCGGGAGCGGTTCCGGGTCGCGGAGGTGCGGTCCGCGGTGCAACCGGCGATATGGTGGGGTCGGGGTCGGGGAGTGGTGTGGGGCGCGGTGAGGCCGCGGTGGGCTCTGACTGCGCTTTCCTTCCGTTAGCGGTTCCGGTTCTGCGGGGACCTGGACTGCCCGGACTGGGTCCTGGCCGAGATCAGCACCCTGGCCAAAATCGTTAAGTGCCCGTTCCCCCCGGCCTCTGCCCGCTCCCGTCCCGCCGTGCCTGGTGTTCACACCTCTTCTCTTCCTCCTCCCGCAGTCTTCGGTGAAGCTGAAGCTGATCTGTGCCCAAGTGCTGCGGGACCTGCTGGGCGGTGGCATGGAGGTGAGTGACGGGGGGACACCACTGCTCTGCTTGCTCCAAATGGCAGCTCCGGGGTGGGTGCTGCCGGCCAGTACTACTACCTGTAGTAACTTGGGTAGTGAGTGGTAATACTATGGTGAGGATTCCACTAGCGTATGGAATCATATCCCTGAGGTACCCATCCATTCTTGTGGAAGGTGTCCCTGCCCGTGGCAGGGGCATGGAACCGGATAAGTTTTAAGGTTGTCTTCAACCAAACCACTCTGTGATTGTGTGATTGCTGGTGTTGGTTGTGGCGCTGTGCGGTACCTGGTGCTCACTATGATGGCCTCAAATGCTGCTCTCCCACAGTATGAGAAGATTCTGAAGCTGACCTCGGATGCCAAGTTAGGTGAGCGCTGCTGCCCTGGCCTCTACTGCAGCTCCATCCCTGGGGACAGGCAGTGATGTGGCTGAGGCTGCAGAGCTGACCCTTCCCCATGCAGAGTCAGGAGATGTGAAGGCCACCATTGCCGTCCTTGGCTTCATCCTCTCCAGTGCTGCCAAGCATGGTGTGGACAGCGAGTCCCTCTCCAGTGAGCTGCAGCAGCTGGGGCTACCCAAAGGTAGGGGTGAGCCTGGGGCTGTCACCGTGGTGGGGTTGGTGCTATCGGACAGTTTCCTTGTGCCTTTGCAGAACACGCCAGTGGGCTGTGCCGGTCCTATGAGGAGAAGCAGAGCTCCCTCCAGGACAGCCTGAGGGCTGCCAGCCTGAGACGTGAGTGTGGTAATGGTTCTTGGGGGATGTGTTGGGTCTATAGGGGAGGGTGTGTGATCTAGGGGGTGATGTTGGGTCTTGGGGATGGGGTTTTGAGGATATGCATCTGATGTGTTTGTGTCTGATGCTGCCCCATTGCCTGTCCCAGTGAGCCAGCTGGGCTCGGTGTGCTGGCGCGTGGATTACACCTTCAGCTCCAGCGAGCTGCAGGAGGTCCATGAGCCCCTCGTACACTTGACGTTCACCGTGCGGGACGGGCATCGCGGGAGCACAGCGACCGTGCCCATGGCCGTGTCGGCCGACAAGTTCCGGGTGTTGCTGGCAGGTGAGGCCGCAGGAGGGGAGGTGGCAGCGGGGTGAGGGGACGCAGCAGAGCCGGAGCAGCTCCCCTATGTCCTGCTCCGTGTCTCTGCAGAGCTGAAGCAGGCACAGGCGCTGATGAATACACTGAGCTGAGCGGTGCCGGGGAGTGCCGGTGCGCTCGGAGCCAGCCCTAATAAACGTGTCGGTGGCGGAAGCACATGCCTTGTGAGGGTTCTTCCGGTGGACTACAGCTCCCGACATGCATCGCGGTCCGCTGTATGGGCGGCAAGGCTGGACTACAACTCCCGGTGTGCCTCGCGGGCCGTGCAGCCAATGGGGGGCAAGGGGCGGGGCATGGTTGGGGGCGTGTCCCCAGTCGTGCCTCTGCTCTCTCCGGTGCCTCCGCCGGTTGGTGTCCGGTGCCACGGCCATGCCCGAGGGCCCGGAGCTGCACTTGGCCGGGCGTTACATCAACGAGGCGTGTGGTGCCCTGGTGTTCTCGGGCGGCGTGGAGCGCTCGGCGGTGGGCAGGGGCCCGGAGGTGCCGTTCAGCAGCGAGGCTTACCGCATCTCTGCCGCCGCGCGGGGAAAGGAGCTGCGCCTTACGCTGTCCCCGCTGGGCTCCGCCGGTCCCCCCCAGGAGCTGGTTTTCCGCTTCGGCATGTCGGGCTCGTTCCGGCTGTGCCCCGCCGCTCAGCTCCCGCGCCATGCGCACCTTCGGTTCCGCACCCGCGACAGCCCCCTGCGCGTCCTCTGCTTCGTCGATGTCCGTCGCTTCGGGTCGTGGCGCCTGGGGGACGCCTGGCAGGAGGGCCGCGGGCCCTGCGTCCTCTCCGAGTACCAGGCCTTCAGGTGAGCATCCACCAGGCACGTGGAGAGCCCACAGCTCGGCTTCAGCTGAGGTGAGCATCCTGATGCGCTCTCCCGCAGGGAGAACGTGCTGGAGAACCTGGATGACAAAGCTTTTGAAAAGCCCATCTGCGAGGCCCTCCTAAACCAGAAGTTTTTTAATGGAATTGGGAATTATCTCCGTGCCGAGATCCTGTACAGGTAAGGGGCTGAGAGGCTTGGCCAGCAGGACTTTGGCAGAGTTTTAATGGTGGCGTCTTGCCTGGTAGACAGGGACAAGTGCGGGAACTGAGGGCTGAAGTTCTCTGTGAGGGAGGGACTTTGGACAAGAGCCTGTAGGGACAGGACAAGGGGAATGGCTTTAACCTGCCAGAGGGGAGATTGAGATGAGCTCTTAGGCAGAAGCTC
>JASSUY010007129.1:49749-94893 GCA_032466535.1 Forpus xanthops | reverse complement strand
CCTAGTATTTATTCCAGAGAGATGGCTCCTCTCTGACTGGCATGGCCTTTTAGCTATTAATATTACAAGAGCATAACAATTTTTTTTAAAAGAATTTCTGGTGAGAGGTGTGAACTTTTGTGGCTGCATTAAGTTTTCATTTGAAAACGAAGATTAATGCTGTTATTATTATATTGTCATTACAATAACATTTTCAGTATAAGAAGAACATGGATTTCTGTCCTGGTTTCCAGATGTTTTGCATATGTGATAAAGCATTGTTCTTTTTAGTTTTCTTAAGGTGATGTGCTGGCTAGTCTATCTACCAAGCGACTTTGAAGAGTTCTTACCCATGACGGCGCTCACAGTTTTACACAGTATAACCATAAGAGGGAGCCTCTCCTCTTTCAAAGTTACCCGGGAAGATGCAAACATGGGCCTTTGGAGGCCTCTCCCTCCCAGTTTGGCAGCTTAAACGCTTCTTTTTTTTCCTGTGAGGCTGATCCACTGTAATCTCACAGTCGGGTACTTTTACGTGGGAGTCAAACCTGCTAGTTCCAGAAACACCTGTGCAGAAACTATCAGACCTTGCTCCCCATAGTTTGGAAGAGTGTGATCATCCTTTAACATGAATGGGATTTAGTCTGTTAGAAAATAGGTGGTGAAGCATTGTAGCTGGTGCAAGAAAGAGTGTTTACTGAAGGCTGCGTAGGTTGTGCTCTAGCCTTTTGCATGGCATCTCTGTCTTCATTACAGACGTTTGTTATTGTACTAGCAAATATTTTGGTTCTCATCCATTCGTTACAATCAAGTTAGGTTTTACCTCAGCACAAAATTTACGCAGTTCAAAATAAAATATGTGGTTTAATAGAGTTAAATGGAAGGAAACCCATGTGTGAGTAGATTTAAGTATGTTTGTGCCTACACTGATTACATTAGATCAATAAGCTGATATAAGAGGGAAAGAAATTAAACTGTAGGATTAAGACACAAAAAAAAATAAATGCAGGAAGGGAAATATATCATCATTAGAGAGGAAAATCCATATTTAGAGTAACTTGTGCAAAAGAATAACATAAAATTACTATTATTAGAGCTGAATACCAAGATAACATTTTGGGTACTTTAATTTTTTTAATCTATAGAAATAAAGTCTGAAAGAAGCTATCCTTAAAGTCTTCATGTGTTCAGAAATTATTTCCTGGGTTACTTGTGTTTGGTGATACTGCTTGAATCTCCCTTTAGTTGTGAGAAAAGGTTTCTCTGATGTTTGACCACCAGGCTTGCTATTCTCCATCTTAAAAGTTTGAGTTGTGCCACCAAGTCTGGAATGGCCTCTAAATTGAGAGATGGTGATTGCTGCCGAGATGCCATAGAGATACCTATTGCTTGCGGTGCCTGCAGTGAGAGCTCACAATAGACACAACCAAGAAAGGGGAGTCTCACTTAGGCTGACCTATTTCTCCAGCCTTGCAAAGCTACTTTTCCAAGTTTCTACCCTTGTTACTCCAGATCTAGTCCATATTATTGCTTTCTGAATTCTCTGCCCACTCAGTATATATTCTGAAATCTGTCCTGGCTAGCAACTGGTCTATCTTATATTGCGGTGCATAAATGTCACATTTAGTCAAAGCAGGATCAGTGTGTGGTATTAACTTATGTATTTCTCACACTTAATATTCTACTTCTTGTGTACACTATTGGATAATGTCCAGATAAAGAAATATGTTATTTTACTCTTGTCATGTGAATGTGATGATAACTCCTAGGAGGAATCTTTAATGAGGGGGTAAATCTACAATAGTGCTTATGTTACAGCTCAGTGCTACAAATTCTTGTTCCTATAACTAGGTTTCTTATATGAAGTCTGATTAGCTGTAAAACATTGATGATGCTTGTGTTTGAAATCATTTGCAGGGTATTTTCCTGTAAACTGTTTATACCATATGTCAGTATGCCATTGTATTCTTTACTTCTCTTTCCTCTTCCCAAATACACTCACGTTAACTACTTTATTTTGGGTTTTGGTTTTTTTTGGGTTTTTTTTTTGAAAAAATAGGCAAGAACGCCACTATGTAAATCACTGTGTATATGTTTTCACTGTAGTATTATCCAAAGTTGGAATTCTAACTGTGCTGCAAACCTCTGAACTACAGGGAAAATACACGCATCTCCTCTGAAAACCTTAACAGCTTGAGGCTTCAAGCCTAGGAATTTTTTATACAGATGTTCACTTTTAAATACTGAAGAGGTTACAAAAATCTGGATGTCTGGGCTTTCAAAGGCCTTTCAGTCTTCTCAATGCTTATATCTGTGTGCTCCTATCAGTCTGTCAGAGGCACAACTGTGATAATATCTGATCATTAAAACAATTTCAGGGACTGTTCATACCATGGATGTGTCCTGATCCCAGGCTACCAGCTCATCTTCATGTGGGTGCAGCCAGTTGTGCAAGATAGGCTGGATTTTTCCAGACTACACAACAGCAGTACCCCACTGTCCAGTATGAGTGTTGGCTCATCTCTGACCAGGATGCTATGTGTGTCAAAGCCTCTAAAGAACAGCTCAGAATGTCTTTTCAGCTCGATTTATAGAGAGCAACATCCTTCTTGCTCCTCACATCTTATGGATAAAGGAGGAATGGAGATTTAATCTTTTACAAGGCACAGGCTGTTTTTCTCATTTGCTATTTTAATTTTGCTCTTCTTTCAAACTTCAGGAAGTCTGACACATTTACTGAAGTTAGCAGGCTGGATGTAATGCACAACCGTTGGCTGATGTGTTTTGAAGTTCCGAGCCAAATATCCTCAGTTTCACACATACACTTCTAATGTAAACTCAGCTGCACTTCTGAGTCCTTGCTTTCATCCAACTCAGAAAAAAAAGCAAAGACTTGAGTGGGTTTAGTCTGAGCCCATGGAGATCAAACCCAAAGGATATGCTGTTAGAAAATCCTTGTCAAAGTGAAACACTGACTTGAGTAGCATTCTTGCTAGAGTGACTCTCTGTAAATATTTGAGTTTTTTATTCCTTTATCCAACTATGTTTTTCCACTGTGTACTTCCCTCACTTCTGATTAGTCATTCTTCCTTCTTGCCAGGTCACTTCTCTTCTAGTTTGCAGAATTGTCACCACATTGGTTTCTCAGAAGATAGATTCTGTGAAGTACCTAAAGAACATTCCTTAAATCCAATGTCTATGTTATAGACCATTATAAAGCCTTACCTTTAAATAATAAAGTCTTAGTATTTATTGACTGTGTTAAGGAATCTGTTAAAAGATGTGCACTCTAGAGCTCCTTGATCAAATGCTTAAAAGTCAGATCAGGTGTGTATCCCTAAAACGTACATTTCCTTCTGTTTAGAAAGATATGTTGCCCCATTTTCTGGATGGCCTTTAAGATTTACTGGGAGTTTCTTTCTAGGGAAAGGTAAGGAATAAAAAAATGTGCAATCCACTGCAGTTCTTCACTATAATCAGACACACCAGTGAGTCTCATAGAGTTTAGTAACCTTTAAAGTTTACGTTTGCTGGAGTCTTTTTTAGTGCAATTGCCTGCACTCTACTTATAGGAAAGATTATTTGAAATGCACTTACGATTGCTATTAAAAATGCATTGCTATTATCCAAATGACCTTGCCTTATGCTTTTTGTTCATCCAAAAAACACAGAAAAGAGTAAGTGCTATGTAAAAAGAGGTGATTTTGACAGGTGATACAGATAAAAGAGGACATAACTGTGAGCAAGTACAGAAAAAACTATGGAGCAGAGTGTGTAAACCTGCTGATGTTTCATAAAGTTCAACTTTCTTCCGGCATTTGTCATCAGTTAGTCTGAAAGTTACATTCTGCTACAAGAATGAGGAAAATTAGCTTTTCCAATATTTTAGAGCCTGTTGTTTGTGAGATTTTACTTTTTTTTTGCACCCATGCAAGCTCTTTTTGACAGGCTTCAAAGTGCAAGGATGGCTACACTTTTTGTGCTTCATTCTGTCTTGATAGGTAGAGCTCTCATCCTTTGGGTGTAACATAGTTAACTACATGCTGATCAGATGAACTTTTTTATTTAGAGGTTATTTATGTATATAAAGTGGTCTGTGAAGAGGTCTCTTTATTTCTATCACATTTAATATACTTCTTTTTTTACAACAGGAGTGCTTTCAGATTGTTAGAAAGACAAAAAAGGACAGTGGTTTAGAAGCTATGATTGGGGTATGAGTAGTTCACAAATACATCTCTTAATGGTCTTTTTAAGGAGTGAAATTCATACCCCATGACTTGCAGCATGCTAGAGTGTCACCTAAATCCCTGAGTGGGGGTCACCTAAAATAAGTGTTTAATTCTAAGGTGGTTCTCAGAAAGAAAATAGAATTTACAAATTGGAGTTAAATTGATGAAACAATATAACTGCAGGTATTTGTATGAATCTGTCAGATTTTGTCTGTTTGGATATAAGTCTAGCTTGTTTGATTATCTTTCAGTGTTCTCATGAAACACTGAGGTAGAGAAGTACTACCTCACAGAATTTCTAGAGAAAGAAAAATACTCATAAATCTGAGAGTACATAAAAGTGAAGCTTTTTGGAAAGAATAGTATTTTCTGAAAGAATGAATAGAAGTTGCATACATTAATGATAAATTTTGCTGCAGGAGTGACTTTGTATATATTTTTAGACAGTTATGAATATCAAATCCAAAACAAGAGACAATAGCAGCATAATCTGTGTGATAACAAATACAAAACATGTAAAGGGTAAAACATACCAGGTTTTTTTTTTCCTTCCTTTTCAGAAATCATCTTTCAGAGCACAAGGATTACTAGAGACGGGGGGCACTTATGTGGAACAGCACAGACTTGGATTCCTGCCTGACCAGGACTTCCTTAGGCCAGGTCATTTGGCCACAATATACACTCACAAAATCAGAGTTTTGACACTCACCAGTATTACCATAATGAGCCCATATGTTTAGATGAACAAGCAAAAACAAAGACAAAGATATGAGCAACCTGTATTCCTCTTTGAGGAAATAAGAGGCTGAGTTCACATGTTAGTGTGTCTGTTAATGAGCTCAAGCTTATGGAGGTGGAGCCTTACATTTCATAGAGTTCATTCACCATCTTCCTTTTTAAATTTTTTATGGGAAAGCAATTTCTTCATGGACAATTCTGTGAAATCAGGCAGGTTCTATGTTAACAGGTTAACCTTGTAAAAAGATTTCTGAAATCACTTTAGAAGAGAATATTCATGCTAATACTGAATTTGCAGCCACCAGTTTTGATATATATATTTTATGATAACTTTTAGGTAATAAATAAAAGACTTTGCATTGCAGTTGTTTGCCCCAGGTTATTGCAGTGAGGCCTTTGGCTAGTAAAGAACTGGTAAAGTAATTAAATTAGCATAGGTAAGAGGCAGTTCACAAAATTCACAGTCCAAGTATTATGTATAATATGTAATGTGATCATAAATGAAACATGTATGTGTATATATGATCATAAAAGGAACAAACAAAATTCTTTCTTTCTTTCCTTCCTTCCTTCCTTCCTTTGTTTTTTTCTTGATGTTGCCATTTTCTTAAACTAAAATACAATTTAGAGTAAACCATTGGGTTTCATTCCTTTCCTTGGAGCCTCTTCTTTATCCCTTATACCCTAATCCCACCAAAAGTGGAAAGAGATTTCTTTAAATTCCCAGTGTTGAGATAGGAAAAAGGTTTTCCAGTCATTTATTGCACGTTTGCTTCATTTTTGCTGTTAAAATGACTTTGTATGGTGGAAGATGCTTCTTTGCTCCTGTCTCCTCCTTCAGCTAAGTCATAATGGGGAGACAGAGCCATGAAGTCACAACCCATATAGTGAAAAAAAGATCTCATCCATCAAACTGCCACCTTAGTTTTCTGTCCAGGGTCACAGAGTAACAAAGTCAGCTTGTGTCAGGTTGAAATAGCAGTGGTAAGTGTTAGTGTGTGTAAAGCTGGTGGTTTGAAGTCTATTTATTTTGTTTGAAAGGCTCAAACAGCATGCTGCCGAGCAGAGAAACAAGCAGGAGGAAGTCTTATAAATTATTACTGGAAGGCTTACAGCCAACATTTAAGATGTGAAATTATGCTATCTGCTTTTCTAGCTCTCTGATTTACTTTGTGGCAGCTGTCTGTTTCTGAGTTTCAGCATCTCACAAAGAGAAAACTTGCATTAAAAACCTATATGGAAATGGCATTTCTTTAACAAAGATTTAACATTTTCACAAAAAAGAGAATTTGCAGGGAATGTTGTATCAGTATTTGTGGCATGCTTTCAAGACAAATTATATGTAAAAATGCTGTCTCTTTGCATAAACTGGGAATGTAGACAGATTCTTGGGGGGGTTATTATTGAGGAAAATGCAATTGTTTGTTCTGATTTTAGACATCAAACTCATTTCAGAGAGGGCACCAATGTTGTTTTTTTTTTAATATTGCTTTTCATATGGTGACTCTCAACATTATTGATTTCATGTCCATTGGGCTCTTTTTCTTACGCTTTTTATTATTGATTTTCAGGGGAGAACATCTTTGTTGTTTTGCTGTTTGAAGTATTTAGGGCTTATTTACATATTCTTTGTTAAAAGAAAAATCTTAGGTCCAACGCAGCTCTATTAAATCGCATATCTCGTTTAAAAAGAACAAAAAAATAAAGGCTGACTACTCCAGTGCAGGCTGAGATGCACACAGGAAACACTTGCAAGTACCCAGGGGTGTGCTTGTTTCAGAAATTAGCAGCTGAGAGGGTGATGAATGAAGATGCTCACTTTTCTGTGGCTTGTCCCGATGCACTGTCTATGCACAGGGTGTGCAGGCAGCCTGACTGCCCAGTGAGTTTGTTTGGATGCCCTCCCTGAGGATAGCTGTGCGGGGGGGTGGGGGGGGTGGACTGAGTGGCAGACGCATCTCTTCCCCCACCCCCTGGGAGAATCGGTTCTGCTGAAGTCATTTGGTGTGCGCTGCTTTTTCCTGTGCAAGGATTAGGGAGTAGGAGAATGGCTTTGTGAGGAGGCTCGAAGAGAGGGAGCTGAAGAGAGGCTGAACAGAGGGGCCGAAAGACTTTAGCCTTTCATAGTTCTTTCAGTGAATTCATTCTGGGAGACCAACTGCATGTGATACAGCAGCTGGGGTTTTTGTTTTCCTTTCAGCTATATACTGTAGGAGAAGCTGGTAAGGTTATTTTTTTTTTTCCTTCTACTGTTCCGTGATGCTATTGTAATTCCTTTATTGAAGCAACTGTTTGGTGAGGAAGGGAAGTTGGTTAATGATGCTGAGGGTCCCCTGCATTGTCTCTGTTTTGTGCAGCTGCAGAGTTTGGGGAAAAGCACTGTTTACAGTAGAGGGGCTATTTTACGTTGAACAACTTTGCTGTTATTTTTCCAAAGTTGTTTCAGCTTTTCTTTCAGCAAAGCTATGAAAATAAGTAAATAAGTGGACTTGGCTGTTTAGAAATGGGTAAATTTATAAAGGCTGCAATTTGCTGAAAGAGCTGTTCTGCCTAAGTGCCAGTTTCAGGTACTCTTCCTTTGATGTTATCAGATTTGCTACTCTGCTGGATCAACTCCAAATCTGGGTTTTATGTGAGAACCTTCTCCCACAAATCATTTTTTTTTTTTTTTTGTTTTACTTTTTTAGCAGGGACAAGATAAGTCACTTTAATTGATAGCCAGAGAAAACAAAACCAAAATGTATCTGTGGAAGAAGAAAATATTTGGGGAAAGGAAAAATACTATGGGAACTCTGGAATTAAAAACTAAATAAAGGAGCATTAATTCTTAACACTAATTTCAGCAGAATGTTTCTGATCAGCGCAATAGGAAGCACGTGTTTAGGTAGAGAAAATTCAAGATGCACAGGTGCATATCCTGTCTAACCACACCTTTTCAAAGGAAGAGTTGTCATATTTATCCTCTTTGAGAGAAAAAAAAAAAAAGGGGGGTGTGGAGGAGGGGGAACCAGAAGATCCTGGCTATCCTGTATCTTTCCCCTCTTCTTGTTATTTCTAGAATAGTAAGTTGTTTGTCAGAGGCTTTTATTTCCTTTCATATTATCGTGGGAAACTTTAGCTTGAATTGGTTGGACATACATGAGCGCAGCTTGGGGTATACCATGTCCTTTCCACAGGCAGGCTATGAAAATCCTGCCTGTGACTCAGATGAATTGTAAAGACCATAATTGCCAACAAAAGTTTCTTTTGTGGCCATTCAAAAATTGCAAACAAGGTAAGGGGGAATGACTGACAACAGTTACACTACTGATTGACAGAGAACCAAAAACTTGGTCTGTGACTTAGTATGTTAGCTTTTCAGAAAGTATTGACCTTTTTCATTATTATTCTGTTCTTTCTGGTGGACTATTCCCAACGCCTCTATTGAGGCTAGAATGTCTATCTGAAATGTGTCTTTATAATTACTGCCTAGAGCCTGTATGTCTCATTACAATTATATGCTTATTTGTTGATATTGAAACAAAATTGAGATATGCATTGCAATCAGGCCTCCATGAAAGAATGTGTATCTCTTAAAGGCCTCACATGCTTAGCTATTGATTTCAGCTACAGATTTCACTCTTATGCAGTAATGAAGTGCCACATCCAAATCCTGCAAATTTATGCTTATAGTTCTAGCTCTTAACAATGGAAGGCCCAAGGATATCAATGTGGTTACTCATGTGAGTAAAGATTTGGAGACTCGTTTCCCATTCATGAATGAAATGGTTTAGGAAGTGCGCAGTTACTATGGTTCTCTTTTGGCTTTAAAACAAAAATTTCCATCAAAACAATCACTAATGAGATTTGGTAGAGAGGCCCAAAGATGGATTCACTGATTTAATATTAGACTGTGGTACAAGCCTTAAGAATGTGGCCAACTCTTGACAGCAATATTTCAAAAAGAATTATAGAAATGTTCTCTCTCTTCTGTTATTAACAGGTTTAGCAACACAGAAAACATAATTCATCTCTTTGTGCTGCACCACTAGATATGGCCATGACCCATGAAATACCAGCACAACTATGAGTTACTCCTCCCTTTGAGAATAGAAGTTAATTTAGTGTGGTCTTTACTCCCACATACTTTTAGTAATAACTGTCAGTTCTAACAAATGACAACAAACTGATGTTTCAGGTTAGGTTTCTTCTGGTTTTCTGCAGAAAAAGGTACGGTATCTCTGTTATGCAGTGTTAATTGCTTTCACATCCTTGGTTTCATTGACAGCAAAAAAGGCAGGATGTGTTCCCTGATTACTGATACACCAGTTAAGGCTCCTTAGTTCTGTAGTGAAGAAATTTTGTTCAGCATTTCTAAACATGTCAACATGTAACATAAAAGATGTAAACAGCATCTTTTAGTTTACAGAGATAATGAGATGTATTTGCTGCTCTTTCCTAGTTTTCATTAATTCTAAATTTCTAAATGTAATTTTGAAGAGAAAATGAGCATCTAACTTAAAAGAACTCACAACTGAAATTATGTCTACATATGTGGGTGGTAAAGGAACTACACTAAACTTGTACAAGAGAGCCCTAAAATTAAGTGCCTGAAACAGACAGTGGCTACCTTTTTATAAAGCAGAAATACATATACTTTTATATGGCCATTATTGTTGGTAACAAGGGCCTCTAATTGTAAATGAAGTATCACCACCAATATCCCATTTACACATAAAGAAGTAAATCTTGGTTATAAATGTCTTTAATTAAGTTAAAGCAGAAAAAAAACTAATTCCAAAGGTAGAGGGAAACACATATGAATAAAATTAACATCCATTTACTCATAAAATTAGAGCAATCTAAACATATTCCAGCAGTCATTAGCTACCGGCTTTTATCACAACTGGACAGTTTAGGCAGATGAAAACCATAACATTACTGCTTGAAACGCATACACAATTCTTTAAAAAAAATTATAAGGCTGGAGCTACCATACTGGTGCTGTGCTGCAATTTGATGAATTATTTGCAAGCTTTTTTGCTTTTCTTAGTCCAGATGTCATGTAAAGGCCATATAGCAAAGAAAAAAGTTTGCTTTCTATGCTGTATACATACATCCTTATATACGCATGTATAAGCATGAATAGCAATTTATTAAGAGACAGTTGGCACACTGCAGATTATTTTCAAGCTGGTTTTGTTAGTAGTTTTTACTTGTACTCTTGCTTACATCACTCTGAGTTGTTTGAAGAGACCTGTAAGTTGCATGCTAACATCATGCATCTTCTATGGTAACTAAGTACTTTCCATGTTCATTGTTGCAGAGAATTTCACAAAGCCTGTGCTTAGAGTTTATGGCTACCAATCTTCCTAGAAATAACTAAGTGAATGTTGCCGTAAGTCAGGTTAAACATAGTGCAAAAGAATTCTACTACTCTTCCGCTTAACTGAGAGAAAACACATCTGGGCTGCTATGGGAAGCTGCTATTTTACAAACAACAGTCAGCAGCAGGTCCAGTTTCGTGGAACAGAAAGAAACTAGAGAATACAGCTCCCACTTGACTGCCTGACAAAACAAGAGGCTTTGAATGTTGCTTCAAAATCATAACCTTTTTTAAATTGTTGTGAAAGTAGTTAGATATTAAGTGATTTTATTATTGAAGTCACAGACTATAGAACAGGCAATGTATTTTCATCATCTATTTAAATTATACTTCTAGTTTTTAGATGCATCTATGTAACTTTCAAAACTTTTTAGTGAAATTCTCCACAATTGATGATGCATCTGTTATACGCATTCTCCAGCACCTTAGAAGCACAGTGTGTTCCACAGCTTGTGATTTGTTGGGGTTTTTTATATCCAATGTAAACAGAGAGAAATTGAACTGCTAAGTCAGAGATTGTCTGCAGGATTTGTTTGCAAAGACTGTGGAGCATTTTAATGATGTATAGCTGAGTTTTGAATAGTCCACAAGGATCCCACTATCTTCTCAAAGTACGTTTCAAAGATGTATGGCTGTATCCTGTGATTTTTGAAAAGCTGTAATAAGATGTCCTTTCTGGTTGGATGTAGTAGGTGTCTTTCACCTCTGAAATATCAGTGTTATTGAAAAGTAGTATCTATTTCCATGATAAGCTTTCAGTTTTTAAGAGACTGACTTTTGTTCCATTTTTGGTCAAACTTCAGGCCACATGGCATGGCAGCGTGGGCAGGATGCTGTCTGTCAAAGTCTCATAGTTAATGCAGAAGGAAATTACTTAGATTTGTGGTCTTATGTAATTAAAACTTAGAAAGGTGGTTTTAAAATGTTAGTAGATGCTGAGAGAATGATATTGAGAAAGCTGGGAGCATGTACAACACAACATGGGTGGGATTCAGTTCCTTATAATGATTCTAAAACTTGGACAAGTGTAAATGTTTACATGTGATTCATCTCAAATGATAGCTGGCATCTATGGATCAATTTGTTTAAATCAATTAGATGCCTCACACAGGCATCTAATACCATTACAGATGCATTAAGGTAACTTAAACATCCACATGGAACTGAAAGGGAACAAAAGACATGTGGATACATTGTAGAGGAGTGGCTTTGCCAGGGCATCTGAAATTGTCAGGCATTTATGTATAGGCCCTGAAGAGGGATGACCATCTTAGCTGGGTAGCTCAGTAGCTTTTCTCATTCCACTGCTCACATTGGTTAGATCATTGCTGGCTACAGTGCCATACAGACTGCTATCCGCAATTTGAATCACTCTTGATTTTTTACATTTATTATATCATTTCTCTTGTAGAAAAAGCACTGAGTTATTTATGAACCAGGACTAAAGTGTTTCTGTTCATTATGGTAATAAGAGGAAGAAGGAAGCAGAAAAGAAAGGGAGAAGTATATATATCATGTCTTCTCGAGGTATCTACTTTAGATGTGTAAAGTAGAACACTGTGCTGCTTTGTAATCAAAAGAAATGGAGCTATACCTTAACTGAATTATTCAAATTCTGTATAAATACCTCGTCAAGAGGAGGCAAAGTCTCCTTGGACTGGATTCATGTGACCCTGGTAAAATGCTGAGCTGGTAACATCTAGGATAGTCAATAGGAAACATCAGACACGCTCATTATATCTTAGGTCATCTGAATATGACATACTTTTCTAAGGGTATTATAAGCTCTATTAATAAGTGTTCAGGCTGAGTTTATACGTAATTTTTTCAAGGTATCTGCTATTCTATTCACCTAATTTTGCATAAATGCCATATGTTTTGAACCTACCTCTCAATCAACTGCATAGGGCCATTGCTTCTCAGAAAATAATGTGAGGGAACAAATGCTTTCCTTTTGTTATGCACCACTCACAGGAAGTCCTTTAATCAGATATCTTTAAACTTCCACATGGTTTATGCATGTCTGTATTGTTTGTCTAATCATGTGTATTTTGAAATGCATACATGTGCACCCCACCTCACGATTCTCTCATGCTCGCTGGAAAACAACTTGCCCAACTGAACAATATAAATTACAAGTCCAGTTATTGTCTGTTTTGAGGTCCATAAGTAGAGCTCAGATGGGCAGGCAATTGCAGAAGAGAGCTTACCAATTTACATGTTAATCAAACGTAGTCTGATGCACCATGATTAACGTAGGCTCAGTCAACATCTTAATTAGCAAGAAACACATCATGAGGCACTGGTGCCTATCTTTCTACCCCCGAGATTTTTTTCCAAGCAAATACAGGCTCTTCAGTAGCTGTTTTCCCCAGCACTGTTAAAGCTAAGACCTTAATAATTGCTGTAATGAGGGAAGTTAGTTAAAAACTGTTCAACTTTGCATAGAACACCTGAGGTAACATATCTTCATTAGAGGGCAGAACCTGGCCAATTTGTAACCTGTATCAGGTATGATATTAAATAACAGACTTGTGTCAAAAACACATTGAGCACAGAATCAGTTTCTTAACAACTGTGGATGGTTTTATCTGATTGATTAGTTCCACATATATACAGCCCCAGGAATCTCTCCACAGGAGCCCACATGGATTCAGGATAAGCACAATTTGAGCATGCCTTTGTAGTTGAGTAACCTGCTGGGCCGGACTTTACCACTCCTGTGTCTCTCCAGATATTTTGGTTAAAGTCTGCAGCTGATTTTACAAGTAAAAATTAACTTTCTCTATACAGATATATTTTAAAATTCCATGAATGCTATCAAATATTATTTTCAAAAGCTAGACTGAGGACTAACTCCCAGTGAACTTGCTGTTTACTGGTTTTCCCCATTTGATTCCTTGCTGTACATCTTTCACTGCTGCAAAATATACATAGTGATATGCAGGTTGAAATGTTCAGTGTATATTTTTCAAAGAAAAATTTTGTCATTAAATGCTTGGCTTTAGTGGGAAGAAGTTCTTTTGATGCTGAAACCAGAAACTCTACCTCTCTAGTATTATATGTTCCCACTATCACAAGAGTGCAGAATAAAATTGCAAATAGCATTTACACTGTGTGCAATTTCTGTCCTTGCTTTCATGATAGCTGTTTTAAGATCTGCTGGTGGTGACAAGAACAAAAACATCTGTTGTGGGGTTTGGAATAGACAGCTAAGCAGAACAGGGAGCAATTTATTACCTTGTATTTTCTATTATCTTCAGGCATAACATTGTGATTTTCAACTTGATTTTTGAGGCAAGGTAAGAACTGTGGTTGAAATCAGAACTGGTCACTGCATGAGTGTTAGATGCTTACTCTGGCCTTAACCAGGGGACTGGTATCATAGCCTCCCATACAGGAAGTCTTCCCCCATTACAGATATAAAGGAAAGATTCCTTGAGACCAAAACCACTTACAAATCACAGATATCTCTTGCCAAAACAAACAGAATTTGTTAGTGGAAAGACACAGGATGCTTTTTTTTGCTTTATTTTCTTGCCAATGCCTTGTTATTTCCTACATCTTCCATAAAGGCTCCATTTGAGAGTTCTGGTCGATGAAAAAATGAACATGAGCCACCAGTGTGCACTCGAAGCCCAGAAAGCCAACTGTATCTTGGTCTGCATCAAAAGGAGCGTGACCAGCAGGTCAAAGGAGGTGATCCTGCCCCTCTACTCTGCTCTCCTGACACCTCACTTGGAGTATTGCGTGCAGTTCTGGTGTCCTCAACATCAAAAGGGCATGGAACCGTTGGAACAAGTGCAGACGAGGGCCATGAGGAAAATCAGGGGATTGGAGCACCTCCCATATGAAGATAGGCTGAGAAAGTTGGGGCTGCTCAGCCTGCAGGAGAGAAGGCTGTGTGGAGACCTCATAGCAGCCTTCCAGCATCTGAAGGGGGCTTATAAGGATGATGGGGATGGACCCTTCATTAGGGACTGTAGTGATAGGGCAAAGGGTAATGAGTTAAAACCTAAACAGGGGAAGTTTAGATTCGATGTAAGGAAGAAGTTCTTTACTGTGAGGGTGGTGAGGCGCTGGAATGGGTTGCCAAGGAAGTTGTGAATGTTCCACCCCTGGTGGTGTTCAAGGCTGGGTTGGACATAGCCTTGAGTTTCATGAGAGGTGTGCCTGCCCTTGGCAGGGTCCTTGGAACTAGATGATCTTAAGGTCCTTTCCAATCCTAACTATTCTATGATTCTATGATTATGCTTAGTCCACTCTTGTAGGGTTTAGTGTCACCTTGGCTTCTTATTTAAAGGATTATTTTCTTGGTATCAAATGTTCAGTTAACTTCATGCTTCTGTTTGTAGTACAGATCATCCTCCTCACTTCTGCTCAGGTCACTAAATGAAAGAAGTACTCGATATATATAATTATAAAAACATTTTTATTATATTTTGGAATGCACTGTAAATTTCAAATGAATAGTCAGAATGTGTATTGAATCCTTCTGTGAAAAGCTAACCTTTAAGGTTATTTAAGGGCTAATGTTATCATCATAAAATAAGAATTTCATGCCTTGAAATATGGAGTGTTAAAAATTGCTTTGACATCTAGTACTTGAAATATCTCAGGCTAAAATATATCAGCTTTCGTCTTTGTGAAGCTAGTCACACAAATACAACAGCTATCTCCAGTTACCATACTGCATTAATGTAGATTGTACCAACGTTTCTTGACCTAGGTGCAAAGAAATCGATGGGTACAACCTTTATTAGCCTAAACACATATGGATAGAGCTGCTACCGAAGTTACTGCAGTCTACAGATGTCATGTGGTAGCTGAAAACCGCCGTTAGGATGAGTAACATGAATATGACTAGGCGAACATTATAATTGCTAAAACCAGAAATCAGCTTATAAATAATACCTTTAGATGTTGACTCTTGAGGTGGTTTTGGTATTTGAAGTTTGGATATTTTATTCTAGGGATTTTTTTCCCTCTAGGGAAGGAAGCGTTTCCAACAGCAGGTTCTAACTTCATCCTTGCCTGCTCTGGAACATCACTGGAGATAATTGTGCTTGGTCTCTATTCCACCTTTTGGTAGATCCTTATTACTAATAACCTTTATCTTAACCCTTGTTATCTTTCTGTCTGATACCCATCATGGGCAGCTAGTTAAAAATGGGGATTTATCTCTGCTAGCCTCCACAAATCAAAATGCTAGCAGTTTCATAGTTAGTTCTAAAGGATAAGTCTTTTCATCTGTGCCTTCTAGAGGCTTGAGTATTTCTCTGTTATAGCAGAAGTTCACATATTAGATTTAACCCCTAACTACAACATTAAAGCTGAGATAAATCTCTTTAGTGACTTTAATTTGGTGTCATTATAACGTTGAAGTCTGAAGAGCTATCTTGACATTTAAAGAACATGAAATGCCATACCTACACAAATAGAGCATTAAAGTTTTTTAAACAGAAGAAATATCCAAAATAATCGCTGTTTGAAATTCAGATTCAACAGAAAAAAATGTTTGCTAACTATAACCTGCTTTTCTCTGGAAAGAACTATTTGCAGCACCCATTTTCACTGGTTCTAGAACTTCTTTCTAACAGGTTTTTTGTTTTTTTTTTTTTTGTTGTTGTTGTCATTCTCAGATTAAATACTGAATTCCTGCGAATGCAATCAGTAAGCAAAGTGAAATATTAAAAAATGTTGAAGTGGTATGTGCAGCATTTTATTAAGGTCTTTGTTTGCAAGACTTGAGAGAACACCTGTTTTCCACAGTACTATGATTTTCCATTTAAGTGCTTACAATGTACTTTCAATAAGCAAAAGACCTGAAAAATATCTTGTATTACATATAGAACTCATTGTGTTGATGTATCCCTGTAATCAATCATCCTACCAGAAGTATCCAAGTAATAACACTGTCATTATCTTGCATTTTTCAATTTAAGAAAATCTGTATGAAGTGTTCCAATGCCACAGAAAGGAAAACAAAGACAGAGGTTTAGTATTTTGATCATGATTCTGGCATTTCTGAGCCAAGCAGGTCTCTAGTGTTCATGATGAGAGCACAGAACATCTTCACAGATGATCCTCTCTCCCATGTGAGAAAAAGGTTCTCCCATACTCAGTCACAGGGTGACATATTAGGGGAGCAGGTGGAGATTTACTGAAAAGAAGACACAGCTATTTGAACACTACTGTAGTCATTAACAATGAAGCCATTAAGCTGAACATACACAGAAAGTAAATATTTATGTGGCTGGTAATCTAGGCAGAAAAAGTGGAAAATTGGACAAAAATGTCTATGTTTTGATTTTGGTTTAGGTAGGTGTCTGATCTGTTGTGCTGTTTCTGTACTGTCATCTTTCTAATAGAGCTGTAGGAATGGAAATGTTAGATCTAATTGAGAAAGGTAAAAACTAACAAAAAAATAAAATCAGTGAGTTGAAGAAAAGCAGGCCAAGAAAATCAACCATTTGCAGTCAATACTGTTCAGTGTGAAAAATGTGGTGTTAATTCTATTTTTTTCTGTAGGAGATCATTAGAGGGCTTTACGCTGTTTCCAGATCAGTACAAAAGACATCCTATATCTTGATGTACCTCTATGAATTTAAAAAATATGATCTCCCTAGGGGATTCTACTGTTGGTTTTACATCATTGTTTCCCTTCATTTATTTCTGCAGAATACCTGCACTGTCTTTTAAAGTGGGAACTGCCTGGAGTGAGAAATTGAATCTTGAATCTTTGCACCTGACACCATGAAAGCCTATAAATTAGTTATGGGCTAGGAAGATACAATCCTGAATGTTTCTATTTCTCATAGAAAAATTGACCCTTGGGATCACTAACCACAGAATGAAAAACCTGGACTTGTTAACAAGAAAATGATTATTTACACACAAGTGGGTATTTGCCATTAGCGTCTTTAAAATTAGAAGTCCTTGTTCTGCTAAATTTAATTCTGCCCTCAAGACTGTAATTGTTAAAAAATGGCATTGCCAACTTCTTTTAATACCAAGGATTGTGTTCAGTGAAAACTATGAGTTACAGCAGGGCTATATGCGTCCATTGTTTTTGGTCTTTCAAAGGAACTAAAGGTTAAGCTATCTTTTTTCAAAGCTACAATAGTGTAGAATCACTAGTAGTAATTGTACTATCACCCATGTGTTAGTGGTTTATTATTCTAGCACAATAATGGTCAGGATGAAGCAAATAAATTATTGAATGCTGTGGGTGATTTCATTTGTGTATGTATGTATGTCATTGTTAGAACAAACAGTAGAGAAAAACCTTGCATCCCTAATATGACTCCCATGAGAAAATCTTAATGCCATTCAGCCAAGCAGAGCTTCTACGTGTTTTGGGCTTTTTTTTTAACATTCACTACCATCCACCTATCCATCATAATGCCTTGAGCACTTTTCATCCATGAAAACCCTTTGCTATAGCAATATATAAGCTTTGTAAATAAAGCCTGGCACCCCTAAGGGGAAGCAATACAGACTTCTAGGAATTCTCATATACTTAATCTGTTTTAAGGCCTGAAAAGTATATTTCTGTAATAAAATATTTTAAGACTGTTTTGTCCTGGGAAATATCTTTTCCATGGTAGGTGACCTGCATGTCTGCTACAGATAAGAACATTTAGGGGCTTCAAATGGATATAGTATGATTCAAGCATTTTTTTCAAGATAATTCCAAGGCTAAAAGAGCCCCTCCCACCCCCAGTATTTGAGCAGTTTGAAAGTTTCAAGGCCCATGTTATCTGTGCAGATACATGCAGAAAGCTCACAGTGGCTACATCCAAAGGTGCATGTGTGTATCCAGGGGCAGTATTTTGGTTCTGGAAGTTAATTAGGATATGAGAGAATAGAATTGGGCCCCTTTTATACTTGTTACAGCTCAAAGCAGCTTGCAAGGAAATAAATGAGATCCTACTAGCCCAGGAAACATGTGGGAAGGCTGAGAAGATATAAGGTGTTTTGTGGAAAATTACACTGTTTCAAAGAGCAGAGCTTGATTTATTAAGAAAAGCAATAATGGACAGAAATACTGATGTTAATGGGTTTTCCTGCCTCTTCTTCCCTTTTTTAACACCCACATAAGATGCTACTGATTGTTTAACTTCAAATTTTTTAATCCCCTATCTGCAAACTACTTATTTTTTCTTTGCCCCTGGTCTTATCTTCTGAGCATCCCAGAAGACCTGGGTGTTAGGTTTGAAAACCAAAATGCCTTCTCAGCTTCAGCCGTACAGTTTCTAATTCTTTGGTCTAGTTGTGTTGATATCGCATGCACAGCTATGTAGAAAGATGTGTACTGGAGTTTGGAGAAAAGACACTCCTGAGCAGCTAAGGAAGCTTGGCTGAGTTTTCCAGTAGCTTTCTTTGGCAAGTTGTGCTGCTAGAGCAGAGACATCTCAGCCAGCTGTGTCTCAGTTCACTCAGGACTTGGGGGTTTGTGGTGCAGCAGCACATCTGAGTTGAAAAGTCATGTGAAAGCTGAAATTCAGAAGCAATATTGTCACATTAAGCTTGAGCAAAGCATGGTCTAGTGAGTGCTTTCAAGATAATTGGACTGTTTTTATGTAGCTTCTTGCCATGACCTTCACTGTGCTACCCAAATTCAAATCCCCAGTAGCTAAATGTATAAAGTTTCATGGTGCAATAACGACCAGGCATACAGATACAATCCTGTGGGGATTGCTGAGCCAGCAGATTCTGCTATAAAACTTACTGCAAGATTTGGAGTACCTGGGATGTATGCAAAGGTTGTCAAGCCACTCAAGCTCAAACAGTGTTAAGTTTTGAAGAGGGAAGAGGCAGTTAGTGCTTGGATACAACACATTTAGTCTGCTGTTCCTGACACCACCAACTGAATGCTTCTTAGAATGTGCAACTTCTCATTACCTGTTTCTGATGCAACGTGAGTGTCGCATATGTCTGTAGTTTCCCTTCTAAATCGCTCTGTGAGTAAGCATTCCTGCAATGACTGCACTGCTTGGAACAGTCTAAATTCATATTATTGACATCAGGGTTAGATTTATCTGATGATATTTCCTTAATTGTTTAATTTCTTGAAACAATTAGAAGGATGTTTCTGGAATGATATGCTCAGTATTTTCACTATGAAAATGAGCAGCAACATGTGGATCTGTCTGCTGCTGTGTTTGAAGTGGCCGGATTTGATATTGGGCAGCTCCAGGAACTCACTGCTTTTGTTGTCTGAGTGGAATAATTTGGATGCAATCACAGACTTTCTTGCTGATTATTCTCTGTATTTTTATTCTCCTTAGAATAAGCAGGATTATGGAAGTTGCCCTTAAAGATGCTGTAATAATCGTAGTAACAATAAGGTATTTTATATCTACAAGCATCCATACACACATGCATGTTCCACATTTACACTTTTTATATCTGATTTTTTTAACAGCTCCACAGTAATTGCCTAGTTGCACTGCCTTTTTAGATATACATTTCTGTCAAATATCTTTCCTGCTGTTACCCATTTTAGGTGGAGTTGAGGGCTATCGCTACTGCTGATACAGGAGCCAGGGTTTTTAATCTTGTAGAGACTGGGACCCATTTTGCCTCATTAA
Source organism: Forpus xanthops (assembly GCA_032466535.1). Taxonomy (NCBI): domain Eukaryota; kingdom Metazoa; phylum Chordata; class Aves; order Psittaciformes; family Psittacidae; genus Forpus; species Forpus xanthops. Next base: position 74,986 of record JASSUY010007129.1, on the reverse strand, counting down.
TTCATCCAAGGCTCCCTATTACTCTGTAACTTTGCACTTTGGTGTTCAAGTGGTATATGAAGATAAAATAATGTGAAGTATGATAAAAAGCCTGGAGGTTTTGAAACTGTAGTGTTTTAGGAAAAGTTAAGGGAACATTTGCCTCCCTTTTCAGGTCATGTCAGCCGAGTCACAGGCAAAAACATCTCATCAAGATGAAGCAGAACAGGGTCAGGGTGCTCCTCCATGGGGAAGCGCCAGGAGAAAAAGAAAAGCTGGAGAGGAGAGCCAAGGCAATACCTCTGGGAAAAGGGACTTATGGTTGCTGCAGCTGCTGAGGGAAGGGACATGGAGGGCTGAGATGTGGGAGTCTGCTGGAAAGGAGCAGCTTCCTCCGTGGAACAGCCTTCCCTTCCTGGCTCTAGCCAGTACCCACTGCCTTTTGGCAAAGCAGGCTGCAAGGCTACTACCACTTTCCTACCCCTAGCAGTTGGCTGCTTCCCTTGCCTGCACCGAGAGCTCATGTGGTCTGTGATGTACTGGTGAAAAAGAGAAAAATAGAACCCCCAGAACTGTATACGTAATAAATGATCGTTTGCTCCTCAAAGCATTGAATAACAGATAAGCAAATTTGGCTTCTGAGTGTTTAAAACAGTATACGCATACAGTTACCTGGTAGCATTTGCCAGTGTTTGGCTGCAGGGTAAAGTAGGAGGATAGGTAATGAATGCCTTAATTAAAATGCTGGTAAAGTTGACTGTAAAATTAGCATCTTTTTAAAAAGGTAACATATGAGTGATCAATGTGGATACTGCCTTATTGATGCCTATCCTTCCAAACAGCAAACAGTTGTGGGAAATGGGGTAATTGGTGAGTTGTCTTCGGAAACAAAGATTTTTATAGTCCTGAGGCTGCAAAGCCAGAGCTAAAGCTGATGAATGACACGGAGTCAGGAGCCTGTTTAAAGCAACAGGTATTTAACCTGAAAGTGTGTTTTACACAACCATTTCTGCATCTGATCAGCAGAGGAGGGGAGCCTGCCTGTAACTGCAGTAGGATGCATTTTCTCTTGCACAAGTTCCTTGCCTAGGCTGGCATGAGCACGAGGAGCATGTCTTTTTCTTACCTTCACAAGATGGACAGCTTTCAAAATGCATTAACCTCTTACCAGGCTTCATCTCTTTCACAATCATAATGTTTTAGCTTTAAAATCATAACATGTTAAAGACAATTCTGCATTCTTTTTTCTCTAGCCCCTGGCTTTCAAATTGTGGGGTTATACTCAGGTCAGATTGTCAGCTGTCTCTCTGTAACCGTCTAAAGGCTGAATCCCTTTTAAAAAAGAAAATAAACCTTCAGTTCTCATATAATGACTTGGTATCTGGGCTGAGGCTTTATAGAAAAGATCAAAAACCTGAGCCTTGTGACAGAACTGTAGAAAATGGCAACTCCTTATTATCCCATAAAGTAATGCCTCAGTTATGGTAGTCTTTGAACATTCCCCAAGACAGACAACTGAGAATACAGTCCCTGTGACAGGAGCTGGTACCATTTCCATCCTGTGTCTATTACCGATTGTTACTTGTGCTTCAAACTCTTGCATTGTCATAGCTGCTCAGTCAAATGTTACATAGAGTTAAATTGGATGTTTGTGACAGGTAAAGTAGTAAAGCAGTGTGTGATACTGCACAAAAGTTAATGGCTCATCAGCACAGACAGGGCTAAAGTGGTTATGCTTGATTTTAAACCCCTAGAAAGTCTGAGAAGTGCAGAGGTGGAGGAGCTATACAGATGATCTTTTCTTAAAAAGAGAGCAGGATCCTTATCCCATTCAGACCCAGCCATAAGCTTATATCAGCCTGCATGCTCTTCTCCAACAGCTGCAACTGTGTTACAGTAGCCTCTGTGCCTGTGCTAATTGGGTAAGAGCATTTCCATGTGCTCTTTTAATTCAGAGACCATATACTCCTCCCCACAGCCTCCAGTGTATCTTTGTTCCCTTGAAAGGGATTCAAATGTTAAAACCCTTTTAGCTTAATTATCACTAGAAGTCTAGGAGGAACCAAAATCTTACAGCCACTTCAAGCTGTTCCAAGATAGGTAGGTGCAAATCACAAATGTGCAGTCACTTATGGGCAATTCAGAACATGGGAGAAAGCAGTAACATGAACTGAAGAGAGTGATCATAAAACTTACATGGACTTCTCAACCATGTGTGTAGGGGCTTGCAGTTCCTGGCCTGGTAATTATGATTTCTTAGTGAGAACCTGTGTAGGAAAAACTTGCAGCGGCAAGCTGCAGTGTGTTTGCATGTCAAAAGTACCACCGTTTTTTCCCGGCTTTCATAAATAGGTAGATTGGGACAATGTTGTGTTTTATCCTGAAAATCGTTAAATCCTCCTATTTCAAATGAAGTCCAGTGGAAGAGCTTGCTTTCAGCTCTTCTACCAACCATGTGGAAACCAAAATTTTATTCAGAGATAATATTTTTTTTGCTGGTCATAGTATAGAAAGAGGGAAAGTTATCCCCATTTCTATATAACCCCGCTGTACCTCTCCTATGCTGCTTCTAACACAGGGATTTCTGATTTTGGGGAAATGCTGCATTAATCATGGGCAATGGATTAGCCAGTGGACTTCTCTTTGAATAGAACTTTAAAAAATGTGTGCATATATATATATACCTATACACATTTAATAAGGCTGTGACTATTCTTCCCTTTTCCCCATCCTTTTTCTAATACAAAAGCTATTGCTTTCATTAAGTTATGCTGTAGCAAAACAGCATCATAAGAAAGAGTAAATTGTTCAGGCTACACTTGAGAGGCAGTGCAAAGAAATCAGTACTGGTAGGTAGCCGTTCTTATGGTGGGGATGAAGAAAGCAGTGTATTTCTTCCCTCTATTATTGGACAGACTTCAAATCAAAGTTCACAGGAAATCTCAATTTACAATTTAGCATAGTTCTTTTTTTTCCCATTAGAGTATCTACGATGACATCTGGCAGCTGCAGCAGCATCAGGCAAGCTCCAATATTCTTTTTTTTTTTTTTTGTTAAAAGTATTTGTTTATTGAGAAGCAACCACCCAAACAAAACAGCAATACTGGCTTACTTTCAGTTTTGCACATGCGCTACATGTGTCTTAACATTGTCTTTTTTATCAACAAACTGGTTTAACTTTCTTCTGATGTACAACCACATTACTCTTTTTTTCTGTACAAAGTTTTCCTGTGAAAGTTTAAAGCCTTATGATTCTGCTGGCAAGGCCTCGACTTTGTTTCTAATGGCCATTGTGTTTGGTTTTTTTGATCTGTAACTCCATACCACACAGGAAGAAAGGCCATTACTAGCAGATCAGAGAGGTGCTATAAGATGTCTCTTGGAAAGGGATGTAGAAAAAATCATATATCATGTTTTGTGGAGGATTCTGCACCTAGGATTGTGGTTGGAAGAACTGAATCACTGTTTTTTCACATGGAGATTGGACTGTTTGTTAATGCTTGTTGACAGTGTGTATTGATGATGCTTGTCCTCTATGCTGAGCTCTAGCAAATGCTGATAAATTCCAGACTCTAATCAAACATCTTTCAGAAACATCGACATTTGCTAAATGAACATGCTTTCTTCTTCTCTGTTTCATGTAATTGATGTTTTTAGCATTATTTGCCATTTTTTTCTACAAAGCATAACAGATGGCCACTGCTTCAAATGAAATAATTGTATTACCTAACTCTTTCCTTGTGAAAGAAAATGTTTGGACTTGATTTTTCAGTCTTCCTTCTCGATTTCTGTGAAGCGTCTTGCATTTATCACTAGTACTTTCTATTGATCCACCCTTATGACAAAGATAAGAAAGAATTTGGTAAAAAAAATCAATTGTCAGTTTTAAATGCAAGAAGAGCTACTTATCTTGGTATTGCTTTTTGGTTTGGTCACCCTCTTTGTTCATAAAAAGGTAAAAGGGGAAGCTCAGTGCAAAATTCCGTGAAGAAGCATAGAGCTGTTAAGATATAGCTGTCAGAGTGATGTTGTAGGTCTACAACCCTTTCAGAAACAGATCTTGTGAATGCTCAGAAGCACCCTTTCTCCTTGATCTACCCATAACCTGTTGACACAATTACTTAAAGGATTTTGTGTTAATATCCTCTGGGTGCTGTCTTTGTGTGCTCTTGGGTGACATGCTTAGCCAGCTGGCTCAGTCTGACTGAGATACTAAACTGCCAGATATACGTACGTGTGTTAAGAAGCCACATACAGTGGAAACTGGCCTCAAAACTACGTTGGCTTCAAGCTCCCAAGTACAGACAGAGATGTAGCCTTGAGAACTACATACTGGTGAGGTTACTCTGGTCTCTAAAATGCATGTTTGTCCTGGTGAGAACCTGAGCACACTATCAAAACAGTTATGCTGGGAGTGTTCAGGAGCATACTGGCAAGATGAAATCTTTCTGCAGCACAACCCCCCCCATGTGTATGTGAATGGCAAGAATGAGAACAAAGACTCATCAGGATATACTTGATTTCTAAACATTTCAAGAAATTATTTGAAACTATTTGGCCTTTGACACTGATGACATACCATAGATTCTAATAATAGCATGCCTGAACTTTTGTTAGAAAAATAAGCATATCCCTTGGGTAATTTCCAAACTCCTAAGTTAAATCACCACAATATTGTATTAACGCCAGGGCTGATGAAATAGAGAAATGGCAAAGCCTCAGCTGAATAAAATTTGTTCGCTTTGAGGGGTCTTTTTTATGAGACTGAAAAGAAGAATAAGATGTCAGCTAGCCATTTGTTAACACCACTGCTTTTGGACACAGATAGGGGCGACAGGATGCTCTTCTCATCCCACCCTCTTCACAAGTGCTAATTTCTTGGACAAGTCTGCTGATGTTCTGCTGAATTATTATCACAAGCGCAGTTTCATCAACTATCCCTAAAATAAAGGAAGCACGAGTAAGAGGAAAAATTCACTAAGCTAAGATAAAGGAATTCCTGTAAGGAAATACTATGAGTAGATGAGCTTGGAGAGGTTCAAGCTTGGATATTAATTCTAGATCTGCATGTTTTCTGAGCACAGTGGTAGGGACTCACCTGCTCACATCCACAAATAATGTGAAACTGATTTTTCACAGTAGAGGAAATCATGGAGTTTATGCCAGAATTCGCTGATATTTACTATTCCTGCATCTAGGAAGAAATAAGGAAGAGGAACCTGTTAGTGCATATTAAGATAAAAGTTCATCTCACTATGAGGAAATCTAGTTTTTGCATGAATCTTGGAGGATGTAGAAATTAAAAGAATAATTTTTTTCCACAAAGTTATTATATCTAGAGATAGCTGCCCTGGTATTGAACTCACTTCTCACCTGTGTGGACATGACTTGAAAACTGCATTTGTTTGATACAAAAATTCATTGTTTGGATTTGCTGGGCACCTCTTCTGACGGCAAAAACACGAACAAAACACCAAACCAAAATGATGTGTTAAATCAGGAAAGGCAGAAGGAATATGAAAATGAGCAAGACAGATTGATATCCGCATACTTTAAGTGGAACAGTTTTAGTTATTCTGAGGTTTATTTGCTGGTGTTTTTATCCCCTTTATGCTGACTATCAGGATATCCTGTTGCCATAGGCTAATGTGGAATGCACACTGCTTTAATGGTCAGAGTTCAGTGGTTTCAGCATATTTTCACAAGCAAGAAAGCTGGTCCTTAACAAAAATTCTTTTGTCCAGAGGGGCTAAGCATATGCTGGGAGAAAATGTATCACAAATTTCAAGTATGCAGAGTCTTGTGGGCTTTTAAAACTGCAACTACAGAGATTTTACAGCATAGAGACTTGATGTTAGTGGTAGCACTGGGGCAGAAACTGTAATATAGCATATTCCTGATATGCAGCTATAGCGTACTTCCTTTACCATAATTCAAACTAGGAAAAAATATAGAAACTATGCTGTCTTCTTTCTGGATGTAAAAATCAACTTTATGCATTGGAAAGGTTTAGAACTGAAGTTCATGTTATACGTCAGGAAGAGGAATAAGTCTTACAATATTATAGATGGTATTATCAGCAAGGAGCAATAGAGCTGCCTGTTGTACATGGTTATTAAGGTTTATTTTAATATTGCTAAATTTAGATCTGAAGCTCAGCTGAGAAGCCTCCAAGACTACGGAACTACAGCTTTTCCCTGCAAATAGAAAGCTTGGGCTGTTCCTACAAGAAACCAGTGTCACAGCTGCCCTGAGGGGACTCCATTTTCTAAGCAACTTGACATTAAAGCTTGCAAATTCTCCGTGGTTACGAGAGCAGGGTGATGGACAGTGCCCAGTGTAAGGAAAGGAGGAGAGGCAAGGCAGCTGCAGGACTTTCTTCCCCACTTCTTAGCTGAATATAAGAAAAGCTGGAGGTGGGAGCAGGTGTATTCCTGAGCAGCATTTTTTTCTGCTTTTCTGGCGGCTTTTTCAGGTTTTGTGTATTCTTAAGTTTGTTATTCATGAATTTATTCTTCTGTTTTAAATAGACATGCATATTTGCGTGGAAGACTTATGGTTCTTTCTGTTCCCACTTCTATCTCCTCATCTATCACCTGTCCACCTTTTTATGCATATTCCTACAATCATCACTTTTTCTGTAATCATCATTGTATTCTGACACAGGCGCCTAAATACCAAAACCAATGACAGAATCATTATGATAGATTATATCTAGTTGGTAAACAGAGGGTTGGCAGGGTAAACAGAGGTTTTGGGAACAGAATTCCTTAAAATTGCTAAGCCTTCTGATGTTTGACTTCATCACCTTCAAACTTTGCAAGCCAGATTGGTATGTGCTGAGGGATGAGGAAGCAACAAAAGATTCTTACACTTTGGAAAGGAACCTAAAACTAGAGTATGGATGTGTTATTCTATGGATAACAAAGTGGCAATTGTAGAACAAACATGACAATTTTTTCCTCTGCTAACTACAGCACAAAACTGCTTTTCTGCTGAATGCTTCTTATTGTGTTTGCAGATTAACTTCATATGTATCACATGTGCTTATTGTTCTTGCAATGTGATTTCAGGCTTTTATGAAGTGATAAGCCACATATTAATAGTTTTAACAGAAGGTGCTCTAGTTGTTAACATGGTAACACCTTGCAAGAACAATATGTTATGTCCATTTTTGGTTCAAGAAATATGCAACATTCTGCACTTCAAAATATGTAAAGTAAGTGCCTAGTTAGTGCTTAGATCTGCTCAATATATTATCCTCCACAAATACCTACCCTGTTGCTCAGGCCTGCTATAAAAATTTGCTTCCTCAGACTGCAAAATATCAATTTCCCAGGAATCTGTTTGGGTACAAGCTGGGAAAGTGGATTTGGAAGTTGTAAGCACATTTGCTTTTGCTTAATCTTTCTCAAAGCTGAACTGATTCTTAAGCACTAGTATACTATACTAGCAGGTGTTCAAATATATCCAAGTAATTTGATGCTTGGAATTTTTCTTTTTTCTTCTGATCACAGTCAGATTATCAGGGGTACATGGATGGAATCCCAGTGGCATTCAGCTCAGTAAAAATGGTGTTACCACTGTAAATGAGTTCCATAGTAGCAGGATTCTACCCTATGACTACAACCCATGACAGTGGAGATTTTTAAAATAATAGCCACAGTGGCCCAAAGAAAGTCAAATGGTGGTGGTTTGATCATAATAAAAATGAAGGAGCTCTGTATTTGTTTACATTCTGTGTATCTTAAGAAACAAAGCAAAATTAAAAGCAGCAAGCATGATAGGCCTTTAATGTATTTGTTTCACAGAGGAGACAGATAGGGATAAAACCATTGCATTTGATACCTTTACAGTAATTCCTTTCAACCTGCCCTTCTGAGTAGGCAGGGCATGAAAGCATTTGAAAGCATCTGCCCATGAATAATATCTTATTAAATTGTCACGATTTGATGTGACACATTTTCCTCCTAATTTGCTTACCTGATAATAAACTTCCTAAATATCATCTTCAGGTCCCCTGGCAAAAAAAAAAAAAACTGGTCTGAAAGAAACATTGGATCAAATGTTGGTGATAGGGCAATCTCAGGACTGTGTCTGAATATGGGACAAAGTGATCAGGCTGCTAAAAGCTATATGGTCTATTGCCATGATAATGTTGAGTTCTTTGTGTAGTGGGGGCTTGCTGCCTTGTAAACATGTTTCCATGACTCATTAAATGCTCTGAAATAAAAGCGCTCACAATTCCAGTACAATAAAGCAGTCATTTTTCAGTTTAATTATAAACAGACTAGGTAATGAGCTACCTAACTTGTACCCTTTTCTGAAGGAGTAGAATAGTTAGTGACCTCTCTTTTTTCGAAACATTACCAAAATTTACTTTATTTGAAAGATGAAGCTGAAAGTCCTTGAAGAAATAAAAGGGGCGCACAAACGCCAATTGGGTGACTAATATTTTGCGTAACAAGTAAAAATATGTATCTTGTGAACCTATTTAGTATTCAGCTTAAGAGAACATAGTAACCATAGCAACCCCTTATCACCTGCTTGAGACACTGAAACATCTTAATGAAATGTGCACCAAATACCTTGCTAATATTTGTAAAATGCTGATGATAATATCTCTTGGAGAGAGCTACTGAAAGGTAAGCGTGTAAAAATGCTTGAGATTCATGATCCTTCTGTCCATTATCTGCTTTCTCTTTCTGCTTTATTTATTTATATATTAGTTTCATTTATCAAAACTGAAAGAATAATGAGTGCAAAGAGTCACTTAAGCAAGCAGGGTGGTGAATACACATTACTCTTCACCTATAGAATGTCCATAACTGCCCTCAGTTAAGTACTCTAGGGCTTCAGTGGTTTACCAGAGGGTTGAACATGGGAACTCACAGGAAGGCCTCAAAATAATGAGTTAAGGGCACATCCCTCCCTTGAAGCAGTTACCAATTTACACAGGCAGTTGTGCATGTGCTTTATTTGCAGGATTCTGAGTCACATAAAGCTGTAGCAATAATGATGTTTCTGTCTGTATTGACAGCTTCTGCCATTTTAGACTTTGCAGTTGGGGTGTTTTCCCTTCCTTTTCAGCTTCAAAGCTGCAGCTGGTCAGAGCTTTATGCTTCTGAAGTCTAAAATGTGGGTATGGCAAGTTAATTTTTCTGTGCCCTTACAGCCTTAAAGCAAAGGATGCCGGGATAGCCCACAGACCTCCCCTGCTGAAATGTCATCACCTTTTCCTGAAGGACTCTGTGCGTGGTCCTTTTTGTGTGGTAGACTTGATTTTGCCTGTCTATAAACTACTTAGAGAGGCAGGTGGTTATTCGTTATCTGAAGATCCCAGTGAATTCAGTGTTCCTTTAATAAAAGATATACGGAAACTGTGTTTAAATCATTGAAGTCTTTCACTTTGAATCTTCAATATGATTCTTCTTTCTCTCTCTTTTTAGTGCAAAGTGCACTATACCGCGTAGATATGCTTCCACTCCTGAGTATGCATGTAGAAGAATAGCAAAGTCAATGACTACCATGTGATTTGGTAATTGGGCAACATAGATCTTCACGTCTAATTTTGGTCTGCAGTACCATGCAGTACTAAGTTCTTCACTGTTAATTGCAGGTGGTAGATGGGAAACTGAGAGCAGTGAAAATGTGGGTGGCTGAAGCTGACAGAATTATTAGGACATCAGTACCCCTTTGACATGAAGGACTTTCTTGGTACCCAAAAGGCATGAAAAAAAAGCCCTTGTGAAATGGGAGTTAGTATTTTTGCTTATCATTGCAGTTTCATACTCTATAATAGCAGAGTAAGACTTAAGGAAGATATTGGATCAAGAGGGAGAAAATGAACATATGTGACAAAGTGTGGTCCTAGGGATCAAAATCTGTATGAAATAGCTTAGAAGGCATGCATTAACCTTCTCTGTTGGAGTAACGTGCAGTAGCAGCTACTTCTGTTTGGTTTTATTTTTCCTGCTATTGGTGCAAAATAATGATGTTAGAGAATGTGCTGCAGGCAGGGGCTAGAATGCTTGACCCTCCCTGTAAATAAATATGTGTACTCATGGAATAGGACACACTGAGCAATATCTGCAAATTTCAGCACTGAAGTGACAAAAGCAGACTACTAATAAGCTATGGAAATAAGACATGAAAAAAATTAAAGCCTAGTAGTGAGCATTTTAGTTCTGGGCTGGGCCTCATATTCTGTAAGTCTTGCTCAAACAATATTTTCTGAGTTTTTTCATTAGATTTTCTAAGTAGCTTAATGAAAAAGTTTAAAACCAACTATGAAAATACAGTTTTCATGGATCAGGCTGTTGGTTTTATTGGTTGCTTGGGGCTTTTTTGGGGTTTGTTTTGTTTTTTGTTTGTTTGTTTGCTTGGTGTGGGGTTTTTTGTTTGGTTTTGGTTTGTTTTTTTTTTTTTTAGTGGTTTTTATGAGGGTAGCTTATAAAATAAGAATGAAAGGATGGGATTATAAAACTGTTTTGCCTGGAACCTGGAGAACTACATTATCTTTGCACTTGCTGTCTTTTATTGCCAATGCCATTTAATAGGGAGGCCTGAAGAGGGGACACATCTGGAAATGTGAGCTAAATAAAGCAAAAATTCTTTTGGAAACTGGTAAACCTACACTATTCGTGCCTGTAATTAAAAGGAATGAGGTACAGTGGCTCATAAAAGTACCATCTGAAAATGGTTTAGAGGTTAATAAAGAGCTACTAGGCATAGGTAGAAGGGTAAGACCTGACCAAAACACAGCAGTCCTCGCAGGGCAGTCCTCCCAATGGGCCAATTTATAAGTATATCATTTCAACTCTTCTTTGGCTGATGTAGACATAAATAATTTTAAGCAATGCTCTTGGTGAGAAAAAGCATTAATATGATACGGAAGACTCTCTGAAACTGCCTCTTATTTTACTGTTGTGACTAATGCTTTGTGGTATCTGAGCACATCCTTGAATTACTTAATTTAAAATCCTCTGGTAAGAAGGTTCTTCTGATTTTCTTCTAAATTCTTCGCCTGTTTTTCTCATTTGAAATTAGAAGAATGTTTTTTTTCTTTCATGTAAAGCTTCCCACATTAATATATTACATAGTCAGTACAAAGGGTTTCTTGCTGAAGCAGTGGGAAGGGATAGCAATTCAACATTTCATAAGTAATCTGACCTTGATTGTAACCCCAGTGAACTCCAAAAGTTATGGATCAAATCATGAGTCACATACGTTCGCAAATTCTCAGCTGTATAAAAGAAGTTTTCCTGAACAGAGTCGAAGGACTTCAAGTGTGGCTGTTGTCATTCCCCAGCCCCTGCAAACCTCATCTCACCACAAACATTGCAATCCTGGTTGGATCAGCTGGGGTACCCTAGCCTACTGATGTCCTGCCTAGGGAAATATTTCACTAAGTTGTAAGGAAGACAACCTTAAGACTTCTTTCTTTTATCATGGAAAAAGTCCAAGCATATGAATATATTTTTGTATGAAGAATATATTTCTCTGTTTCTCTTACACATTCGCATGCATCCACACATGTGCGTGCGCGCACACACACACACAAACTGTCTAGAAGTAATTTCAGTAGCCTGCTGCTTGTGTTGTCTGATTAATACTGACTTTTCCACTATGGTTACTTACATAGAACCCAGAAACTTGTAATCACATCTATAAGGATTAGTTTTTGTGTCTTTCATTCCTGTTTACAGAAGAGCCTCTGCTGCCCTGACTGCAATAATGTTTAAAGATGGTTTAGTATTTATAGATTCTCTCCTTTGTTATCTGCAGCAAAGTAGAGGCAGCTTCACTACAGTTTGAGAATTAAAATGGAGGAGATGAAATGCCTTGCCCATAGACACACAAGTAGTTTACAGGTTATAGTTTGTATTGTATCATACTGCATACTGTTTAAGATACAATCCTGCACCACTTTACTTCACAATGTTTCCAAGTGACAGACATCTCTTGTCCCAAGCGGTTGCCTATTTCACAGTAGCCTTATTTCTATATAGCAGGCAGCTGGCATGGGTAACTGGGGTACTCAAGAGAAAAGATAAATGAGAATTCCCTACCAGAATGCTCTTGGAGAGGTTCAGTTCCAAAAAGCAATTTTCTCATGAAAATAGGTTTCACAAGAAAATGCAGATTGCTAACAATTTTTTTTCTGCCTAGAAAAATGAAACCTTTTAGGTTTTAGTGTGGCTTGAACTTTGAGACAACTTTGGCTCTGTTGATCTGAACTGGAACTTCTGATTTCAAGTAACTGAAATATTGGTTAGCTGTCTCTCAAATGGCAGTTTACTTCATGGGATTGGTAGGGAGATGTCTGAGCTCCTTTTTTACCTCATTGCAACCAAGGCTGTGTAGTGTCATTCCAGGAAAATACAGTGGATCTTTGAAATACCAGATGTTTCCTGAGAACAAGAAATGTGGAGAAGGAAGAATGGTGCAAAAATATTCTAGTTTTCCACATTAGTGCCTTGCCTCATCTAGGAAGTTGAAAATACATTATAATGCCAGCATTTCTTCTGTCTTAGAAAGTTTTGCAACACAGAGTAGATCGCTCTCTAATTCTTTCTGGACATGGCATAGTCTTGACAGTACTTACAGTTTCTTACTTCTAACACAGGCTTCTGGATGGCATATGATATATCTAACCTGCTGTACACAGAGGTTTGTACTGTTTGACTGTAAGAGCTAACATGCAGATGATGGGAGCTTGAGTAGGTACCGGTTTGCTTCAGGTTACTATTTCACAGTTTAACTTTTTTTAGTAAAATTGTGGCCAGATGACTCTTCACTGAATCTGTGTGATCATATGTTTGGATATAACTCCTGGCATAGCAGAATAGTATTGATTTTGACAGCTACTGCTTGAAGTTTGGCTGTAAAAGGTATACATTACACAACTTCTGTGCTTGGCCTGAATGTTTCTTTGCTTAGCTTGAGTCAGCATATGACTGATTTTTGCAATCAGTTGCTAAATACCAGTTGACACAAAATGCAATTAAATAAAGTTATTCTTTTTCTATGCTTGTAAGGGTTGCAGAAATGTAAGGCAATTCTTACTACTTTGTCATTCTTGTTTTCATGAAGGCTTCTTAGGACTGGAATATTCAGAAAAAAATGTGCCATTTAACTATTTTCTATTACTTTTAAAAGGAATGGGGTATAATTATCACTGAAATACCAACTAATTGTAAAAAACCTAGGAAATAAAAAGGAGAAACAATGGCAAATTAATTATGATTTCTATTTAATTCTGCACTTACATATACTAGAGAACAGATGTTTTAGAAACTCTGAACCCTTATAGCATCCTTTCAGTCTTTTTAACTTACTACACTGCCATATAAATTTGAATTAGACTGTCAGAGTCCTGTTGTCACTAATTTATTACACATGAATGTGCACGAACTCGTTCTACCTGGCAGATCAAGTTTCTGCCTCATGGCAAATGTAATGATAAAATGAAATTCAGCAGATATCTTTCTTCTCATTAAAATACATTAATCAAAAAGTCCAGTCAGTGTTGTCATTAAGGCAAATGCAGATGGTTCTTTTTTTTTCCTTGACCACCTTTCTGTCTGCCTGAGCTGTGGATTACTTAAACTGCATCAGTGATGCAGGAAGAGGTTGTCCTGGAGACATCTTCCCTTCTCTCTTGCCTGCAGCTGGTGCAGCCCTAAGTGAGATCAGAACAGTTTGAAAGATGCTGTAAATAACCAGGTGAGGGCAAATGGACTTCTAAGGATCACTCCACCAAGAGGACTGCAAAATGCTCTGATCTTTCTGATTTTTGCTAGGTTTAGTGATACACTGCCAAAAGGCTGAGTCATCTTCCTTGAAAGGCAATGAATTTCCCAAAGGTCTGCTTTAAGGACTTCTTTGTAAAGTGGCTTTCAGTGCATCCTTGTAAATTTAAAGACATCTGACGTTGCTGGTCTTAGTTTTAAACTTCTGCTGGGAAAAGTGTGTGCATTTAGATACCCACGAGTCAGACACTTTGCCAAGGTAATTAGTTTATCTTCACTGTATTCACTGTAGTAATGTTGATAAAAGCAGTTAAGTCTAGCTTTGTGAGATCCAATTCTGCACATTCTTATACTCGTGAATATTAATATATTTTAATACCATTGTGTGACACTTTCACATCCTGAGAACAAGTTTTCATATTAACACTATTTCAGATTTTTCTTTTTTCATTTTTTATACTGTCGTGGAGGTGTCCCTGCCCATAGCAGGGGGGTTGGAACTAGATAATCTTAAGGTCCTTTCCAGCCCTAACTATTCTATGATTCTATGATTCTATGTTTCTCAGAAATTTGTCTTCATCTTGCAACCTCATATTTTATGCCAGTTTTCCTAGAGGTTATTTTTACATTCCTGTGTTGCCTTGAATTATATACTGGTGTCATCTGGGTTATTAAATAGTATTTTCTATTCTGGACATCCTGCTCTTCCTGCAAGTGCCAATTTGAAACTGCCAATAGAGTGACTATAAAAAACATTAGAAATTAATTTCCACACCAATAGTGTGGGTGTGAATTTTATGCTTTCCTCTCAAAGTGCAACAGTTTAGCTGCTTACTTAACTAAAAAACAAAACCAACCCCTCACCCCAACATGTCTCTGTCAGTTATCGATATTGCAAATTAAAAGTAATATATTTGTGACTGACTTCACACCTGAAGATGCCAATTTTCAATCTAGGTTTGTTTCTTTCTAACCTATGTGCTGGGTTGTATTTTTCCCTGCAGCAACTCTTCCGCTCCTGCCATATAATCAGATCCTGGGGTCTGGTCTGCCTATTAGGCACAGCTCTGTAAAGAGACAGTTCTATCTGTTCTATCTTTAGCATACATTAAATTCTGTGGGCCCAGAAGGCTTTCAATGGCATCTGGAATTCAGCTAATGAGAGAAGGTCCTTTTCCCTACTTCCTGTTCTGTACTTCCTCTGCAGCTGGTAAAGACCTAGCTTGGTCTGGACTACATGAAATTGTATTACACCAAAAGAACTCCAGTGAATGAGTAATTCCACAATAGGTTGCTTCTCATTTAGCCTACCAGTTCAAAACTGTTCCTGTGTTTGGTAGTTTACTGGAAAAAAGCTAATTAAGGAAGGTTTAGTCAACAGATTAGAGAAGCAGAAGTTTAAAATTTTGGAACAGTGCTAATTTTTTGGTATCAAGATTGTTGTTCTTGCCTTGACACAACTTCAAACCTTCAAACTTGTCTGATGCCTTGATGAAAGCCAAACTAAGCCTCATCCCACTAAGCCCAGCTGAACTTTTCCAGAATGACAAAGAACATACAACACCAATTTTACTACATTTTACTAAAAATATGTGATATTTGTATATAATGTGCAATTTGTAACTGGTATGTGGTGGTGGGTTTTGCTGCATGTTCACAGGAACTGTCAAATCTTTTTGGCTACTTAAGCCAGCTCAGGACACAGGCTAAATTTATCTCTTTATCTCAAGTAGCACTATGAGACAGGATTGTGAGTTAGCACCCAACACCCTGAGCACTCACAAGTACCTGATAACTACTTTTGCTTGGTCGGGAGCAGAACAGCATGGACTATACTAAAGTTCCTGCTGGCCAGTGCAGCTAAAAGTATACTGCCTTGCCTGTGCTTTAGTGAATGGTGCTGGAGAGGTGAAGCTAGATAAAGAGCTTTCGTGTCTGCACTTTTTGCCTGGAAGGTGCTTAATGTGTGATAAGGAGTGTGGCAGATGCCTACAGTGAGCAGCAAAGTCAGAGCTACTCTGGTACTTATGTGTATGATGAAGTTACTCATAACTGAAGGCAGGTTACACTGAGGTTTGATAAGGGCGATCTGACCATTTCTGATAACTGGAGTTAGCAGAATAGGTCACTCCAGTTAAGTAAAGGTGTAAACTCAAGGTAAAATTGCCAAAGTTTGGTGTAATTGTGGCCATTTATCTTTTAACTTGAATTAATTCTGTAAGAATCCTGTAAAACTATCAGGCTCCCAGACATGACTTTGGTCTCGTTTATAAAGAACTGCTCCCAGTGATGCTTGAATTTAAACTTGATACCACCTCCTCTAGCTACCCTTACCTCGGTAGGTTTCCACTGGGCAGACTGTAAAAGGTTCCTTCTTCAGGGACAGAATCTTCTTTAATTTTCCTGAAGATCGTATGACTTTCTCACACATACACGTACACATGGATTATAGATGCGAAACTAGATATTCAGAGGAAGGTGTAAAAATCCAGCACCTGACTTCTTGAATCTCAAATAGCAATTCCATTTCCTTACATCTAGCTGTACCATTGTGTCTTTGGACTCTTACTACCTTTAAAACCAGTTCAGATATGGACCTCCTCTATTCTTCTCATGCCACTCAGAAGACCTTTAGAAATTGAGTCCAGAACACAGTATCCTGAATTTACCACATGTGACAGTCCTGCTACTGTTCAAGTTGAACACAGTGTGTATTCCTCAAAGGTGGAAAGTGAATGGCAGAATTAGAATGGAGGCTGTCTGTGACACTCTGTTATTACAGTAAAAAAATAGTCTGCACCCCACCCTGAACCTGTGTCATTGATGATTTGGTTTTTTTGCTACCACTGAGTTTTCATCCTATAGAATTTATTTTTTGATGCCATATTTTGCTGAGTTTTCAGAAAAAGTGTGATTCCCATTCCATCCTGTAAAGAGCCCATGTTGTATATGAAAAGATGCGTATTTCCAGAAAACTTTATTTATCATAGAATCATAGAGTGGTTTGGAAGCCACCTTAAAGATCATTTAGTTACAGTCCCCCCTGCCACAGGTAGGCACAGCTTCCACTAGATCAGGTTGCTCAAAGCCCTGTCTAATCTAGTTTTACGTTTTATTTATTTATACCTTCGTAATATTTTTATTATCCTTATAACATTGCAGTTCTTACAGAGTCTTGCTATGTTTCCACATGAAATTTTCAAACTATCCCTTCTTAAAGCCCTGAAAACAAATATAAGGGTTTGGGATTAATTCTTTATAATCCTCACTAATTTTGTAAATTTTGCATCTTTTGTTAAATCACTTCCACCAGGGAATTTTATCCTTAAGGCTCAAGAAACTTCAGAAAAACATTTTTCTACCTCCTTTGAATGCTTCCTGGAAAGGATTCTACTGTGCTTAACCACAGTAAAAGGCCTTTGCATATCACATAGGAATTCCCAGTGACATATGTCTACTGAGCTATGTTTGGGGAATAAGGACAAATATTCCTTTTGAGTGCTCTTAATGCACCTCGCTCTACGAGTTGCAGCTGCTTTGAGCTGTTATGCAAGTGTACAGGACTAGACTGTCACTGGAGGGATCACTAAGCTGTCTCACACATTTGCTAGTGTGAATGGTCAGTCATACCCTCATGCACTGCGCTCTGTTGAGCCCTAGAGATACTTGGTTTGTGTTCTATGTTAAAACATACAACTGGATCCTTCCACCTGAAAAGATAGACCAGGCAAGAGTACAGTCAGTCCTGGATTAAGTGCAGTAGTGCTTTATATCAAGTTTTCCTTCCATCCATGCCTTGCCTCTGAACTACACAGTGTCAGTATTATACAAACTCCTTTCTTGGTTACACTTGTGAGAAAAAAATAATTATTGCCTTTAAATGGAAACCAAATTAATATATTTTTTCAGCTCTTTTTTTACTTTCTGTGTGACATAACCAGTGTTGAAGCTTATAATAAGTTAAAAGAAAATATATTTTAGGAAGCCTTTAATTAAAATCTTGGCAGCACATCATTGTAACATTTTCTTCTGCAGCTCAATTCAGTAAGATTTCTTGTACTGATAGGAATTTTTATAGATAGTGACTACTTTTCATTTTGGTAGATAAAGCCCTTGCAGAAGCAAAGTCATGATATCAAGGCTGTTTTTTAGACATCAGATTTGCCTGATTGTTCCCTAAGATCAAAAGGCAGATTTCCATTTAGAGTGGAACAGAGAGACCACAAGCTTCTGAATTGATACTAAGTTAGAGGCAAAGACTCTGGAGGTATGAATTAGCTCCACACTTCTGTTTTACCTCAAGAAAGGTGTAATTCTGTGATGACACTTCAGCTCTAGGATTTTGCTTTTTTTTTGCCTGTTTGTTTTCCTGAAAGCCACCGAGGGGCAGCAAATAGAAGCTGAGCTCATTGTTTTTTTCTTTAAAGTTGCACTTGGGGTCCAGTATTATCTTGCACGAGGAATTAAGCTTCAGGAATGAGGAAATTGCTCTCTCTAAAGAAGGGAAAGCAGACACTAGACTAATGCTAAGGATTATTTAACTATTTACCACCAAGACAAAAAAAGCTTTCCAACAAACCATTTCCAAAGCCTGTGGATTCACACATGCACTCTGTTCCTTCCGGCAGACAGGCACTTGCTCTTGATGTAAATGGCAGACTGTATTTTACTACTTCCTGCTCGTGTCATTAAGTAATTTACGTTTTAGTCTGACATGAGGAAATCGGTGCTTCTGGAGCTCATGTGGCTCCCACTCGGAGATGTTGCCACTTCACCGGGCGGCTGTGAAGGGTTTCTGCGTAGCACCGATGTTCGGTAGTTTCAACCGGACATTTGCATTTTCTTGCCGAAGTCCTGGGAGCCTGTTAAGCTTTAAGCAGACCCAGAGCAGTTAGATGAGAATGGGAATGGGAATAATCTCTTACACCGCAAACTGACTTCCCTCTTTGTAGCCCTAGACACTGTTTCCAGCTGCTTTCAGTCTTTTAAACCCTTGAAAGCTTTCCTAATCCTCATGTAGGCAGCCTTTATGTGCTCTCCCTCCCTCCCCTTCCTCCTGATTGGCGAGGCTGTTTCATGGCCCAATTCAGCCAACTACTACATCCCTGGGCTGTGGTTTGAAATAAGAGCTAGGCGGACAGTTGCCTCCCCGCTCCTGACTTTTAATAGGCTGGGAAAAGAAGGCTGGGAAACTTGACATTGTCTCAAGACTTCCTAGCCCCCTCCCTCCCCCCGCCAAAGATAAAAAGGTGTAGGGGGGGAAATAATAGGGAGGGAAGAGAAGGAGGGAGGGAAACTCGCTTACAGGAGGAACTTGATGGATTTCTGTCCTGCCGACGGTAGCGTGGTGTGAGTAGCCCCATACCGGCTGGATGGATGATGGGAATCTCACCATGAGGCAGGTAAGGAGCTGCAGCCCCGCAGACCCCCGGGTAGTACCATTTGGAGGGGTTTTGCATAATTCTTTTGGTCGGCAGCAATGCCATGCAGGTCATTGTGTGGTTCTGGGTTTGTACGGGGCTTGAGAGTGGTTTGTGTGGACTGTAAGTCAACTCCAGTTTGCCATGCTTTAAATGCATTGTGTAGTCTGTCTTGCAGCCCTGTTTGTGACATGAGAAAGGAAAGAGCTTGCTGTGTTATAAACCTAAATATGCCAATAATTCAGCCCTGGGATAATTTATTAAACAGCTCTGCGTGAGTTCCCTGCCTGTCAGGGTTTTAATCTTCTGATTGTTTTAAAATGTAGTAGTTTCAAGCTGTCTTACAGCTTCACAAAAGTACCTAAAAATGGGTTTTCTAGGGATTTTCTTTTTCCTAAGATTATTTAAAAGAGGTTTGTTAGGCTTCTCGTCTATTTTTTATTTATTTATTTTAAGACTTCTCTTCACCTGAAGAGACAAAAGGAGCATTTATTCTTCTTACACTCCCAGTTAAAAGGCACAGTGGCAAAATTATTTTGATTCTCACTGTGCGTAGTTCTACAACAATGTATGATTAGAAGAGCCTTATGGGAGAATGAAAAACTGGCTAGGCTGTATCTTAAGACTGAATCAGAGATCTGTCCACTTCTGAAACTTGTACTTCGTGTTTCTTTTTTTCTAGGTAGGGAAATGGTAAATATGAGGAAATGAGAGAAGTTTTCTAGTTTTTTGTTTTTTTTTTTTTTTTCTGTGTGGGTGTTACTCATTCAGCTCTCAGTGGGACTTTTATAGTGCATGTCCAGGGAAAGCATGTGTGAGGATTTTGCACCTGTAGTGCAAATGGACCATTTGTTTTCTGCTTGCTTTCTGAAACTATGATGGGAAAATCTCAGCTTCCTTGCATCAGTTTTCAGTAAGTTACAGGAGGTGGGGAAGAGTGAAGAGAGAATATAGGTGATGGAAGCAGGAAAGGTATTTCTTTTTCCACCAGCCAAAAAAACCAAACCATTTTTATAGCTCTTCAAAGATAGAGGGCAATTCTTGTCCTTGTGAAGCAAAATGAAGGGCATTTTATATACTCAAGTTGCTCAGTTGGATGCAGGTAGTCATCAGAAACCATTATCCCCGTAAGAGGGTACTTTGGCACAGGGGTTTGCCAATGAGCAATGAGAAAGAAGCACAAATGTTTCAGGATGGCAGTAATAAAAAGAAAAAGGCTCTGTGAAACCTGCACTTTACTCTCCTGAAATATTTCTACCTAAAGAATAAGGCTTCACTGGTAATGAAGACTGGTGGGTTGAAAGAGCAAGGCAAGTTATTCAGAATAGAGAAAAGAGAGAAATGCCAATGAACACACGCACCCTCCCTTCTCCTCCATCCCCCTCCAACAGAAGGGGGAGAGACATTCCAGTCTAAAAAAAGGTGCAGGCACAGGCGGGCTTATTCCTGCCGGGCCTGTCCCTTCCTTGTAGGTGCGTGCTTCCCCTCCTTCCCCCGCCGAAGCCCTGCGAGGGGTCCGGGCCTCCTTGCATCCCCCCCTCGCCCGAGGGATTTTGGGAGGAAGGGAAGCAGCAGCTGAAGCGCTGCCAGAGCTTGTTTAAACACCTGCCTCTGTGAGCGCGGTTTCTCTCTCTCGTGCCAAGTGAACAATGTAGAAATATTTCTCCTGGTTTGGTGGTTGTGTTGTGCACAAATATTTGCCGTTTGACAGGGAAAGTCCATGTGCGCTGCTAGGGCTCCAGAGACAAAAACCAGGGAAGTGGAAGTCAAGGAAGAGGTGCGTTAGTCCCTGGCAGCAGACTTCGTGTCTTAGTGGGACCGGAAGGTGATGATGAGCTATAACTAACTGTATGAAATGTTTAAGAAATCCATTATGGCAGACACTTCAGAACAGGAAAGTCATGTGCAGCTGGGACACTTGCTCCTCTGCTTCTAGTTTTAAATTGTGGAAAAGAGGAACTTTGCAGGAGGTAGCTTCGGTGGCCTTTTTATGGTCCCCTTATGCAAAGCAAGAGAGAGCTTTTTTAACATGCTCTACCACCTTGCAGTCCTCCCTCCCTCCCTGTCTTGTTGCTTTCCCTGCCCTTCCCCAGTGTTCCCTTCCTTATCCTTAGACCAGCAGGGTCTATGAGGGGAGGGTGTGGGGTTAACTCCTTCCTCTTCCCAGACTGAGAGCAAATGCTCCCACTTTGAGAAGCATTGGTAGGAGCTATATCTTAATTCGGGGTTGCAGAGTTAACCATTGTGTAGGCAGTGTGTTGTGGGTTTTGGAACGAAGCCCACAGGTGCTGGACAATAGTGCATAGCAAAACAAATGCAGTGATTTCCCCAAAAGAAGTGCAAGAAGTACTGTAGAAATGTAACATACAGCCTGTGGAGTTGGTAAGATTCAACCTACTTTACTACTGTGCCAGGCATATACTCTAGCAGGTAACAGAAGTTGTGCTGAGATTTGTAAGTGGGACTGTGTAAAGAAGTAGTCATTTTTTAGATGACAGTTATGAACCTCAGAGACAGGTGTCTCCTTGCAGTCTGGTAGAATGACCTCACATATAAACGCCAGTAACCAAAATGGGGAAATTTTGATCCTACTTTTTTGCCTGTGACATCTGGGAAAGTACACTGGTCACAGTTTACCTGTAAAAGTTTCAGCATCCGCAGGAAACACACCCATTTGGGTATGCTAGCAAGCTGTAAGACTAGCGTGACATAGTAGTAGTACAATTTTTTTAAAGGTATCTAACATGGTTGCAAAACAAAAAAGCCCAAATAACCTGTTAAGAAGAAGCACTTTTCAGGTAACACATTTTCTGCTTTGCAGAGTGTTTGCCTCAGTTAATAAACTTAAAAAGCAATTCCTAAGTAAGGAAGCTTGCAAGTGAGGGGAATTCCTGAGAATATGTATGGTCTTCATGTGGTAAGGAGGTGATTTTGTGTGGCTGGACACAGTTAAGTGGGTGGATTCCCTGAGTATGCTGCAGAACTAGAGAGGGCACTGTGGGCTCTGTTTTAACTTCCCTAAGCCTACTTCACGTGAAGTCAAAAGTATGATTAACTGTAGTACTTCATTTTCACTCACTTTTACCCACAACGTATCCTTGAAGTGCAGTTCACAGAAGCATCATTCACAACAAATGCAGCTCCTTAATTTGGCCTTTTTCTATTGGAGTTCCAGTGACTTTGATGGAGGTAGACTTGCACTCTGTCACATAAAGAGATTCAACTGAATGACTGTTAACTTGACAGGCCACCTAAAAATGAAAAACTGTGGTTTTAAGGCACATTAAGTCAATACAATTACTTATCATGACCGTAGTCATGTAACTTTTAGTGTGCATGTAATTCACCAAGTGAATAAGTGCTGCATGCAATTTCAGTGCAAAACACATGCAAAATTCAAAAATCTTCCCTTTTCCTTGCAGCTGTTGAAGCTTTTAGCATGTGTTTCTTATTTCCTATTTTCTTTTGCATACCTTTTAAAACCCTTCATGTGCTCCTCAGTAGAAAAGCTGTATTCTTACCCTGGAGTGCTGTAATCTTTAGCCTTGCTTTTGGAAGTTTGGGTTCATCCTGGGATGTTTTGTTGTTTGTTTGGTCTATAAAGGAAGAATGAGCATCTTGGTGAATGCTTCTTTTTTGTGTTTATACCATACCAAATAAAGAAAACAAGTGTACAGAGTCTGGAGGCTGGGAGTGTATCAATTAATTAGTGGCTGGACATTGTTGGTAGGAAGCCTGGTCAGGATTTTTGTGTGTGTGTGTATGTGTGTTGTCTGTTCCCTTTGATCACTTGTGTGGTAAATAGACATGCAGGGTAGCTATAGCAACATGTGCTGTAGGTTGGTGGGAACAGAGGGGATGGGTTCCCGGGACAAAGGGTAGTTTGTTAGAGTGGTTGGTTCTGATTAGAAAAAGGTGGCACCAATCAGGGCATTTAAAAACATCAGTTTTGCAAAATGCAAATGGATGTTACTGGTTTCAAAGTAATGTTTGTTTCTGTAGCTCTGAAAGAACAGATCATATGGAAGATTGGGGAGGAAGGGGGAGGGATAATAAAAAGCATAAACAAAACCCTGTAACACTTTTGAATGTAAAAATTTTCATGCTGGATGTGCTTTTTCTGATGTTGCTGTGCTCTTTATACATTTTATGAGAAAACATTTGTAGGACACAAGTTACCACAGATGATCCTACAGATAGTAGTGGTTTTAAAAGACGGCTTTAGAGATGCAGTGATGATGACTAGATGTTCAGTACGTTACCTGATAATCCTTTCTGCAATTTCTAAACATCCTGTGTACAGCCTGTGGTCAAAAGATACTGTACCTATTTCAGCAGTCTGCCTGTAGAGGTCAGACTTGAAGTTCTCTAAATCTTCCCATGATAGAATTTCAACCTAAAGCTATAAAAATATAAAACCAGGCATAGCCACTTTCCTCATTAGCTTTATGTGGAATACTCTTAAAATAATGTTGGTTTGTCAGTGTCTGGTTATTAAGTAACACTGCATTCCACATGGATGGCAGCCCGAATTGTATCAAAATTCAGCTTCATCTCATCTCTTGAACAGACCCAACTTAAAGCTTTTATTAGTGTCTGAATTATTTAGATGTTTATCTTCCTCTCTCTGATCCCCACCAGGCCTCCCACCTTTGATGCTCTCAGTCTCTGACTCTTTCTCTCCCGCCTGCCCGGTACTCTGCTGTGCTGGCTGCCGGCTTCCCACCCCTGCCTGATCCCAGGACTTCCCCACTGAGGAGGGACAGGGAGGCAGCTGGCGGCACACAGGGCTTCAACAGCTTCTGAGCTCTGCAAAAAGTTATCAGACCTCAGAGTCCCACTACTGAGTAGCACCAGAGGTAAGGGGTCTGCTGGAGCCTGGGGTCGAGGAAAATGAACTGCTGGGAAAGAGATGCTGGCAGTGGTAAATGCTCAGGGGATATACTGAAGCTCAGCAAATGTTTCGGCATTTGGAGAAACAATTTGTGTTGGCTATGGGTGAAGACTGAGCTGAAAGGAACAGACCTGTATTCACATACAACTATGTGAATATCCTTTTGAATGTGTGCCGGAGTTTGTTTGAACTGAATTTCAGACTTCTTAGGGTACTCCATTCCTCAGGCAGTTCTTGGGTTTGCAGTCTATAATAAAACAGACGTGCAGCTTAGAGCTTGTAATGCTTTAGCAAGCTGTAAGGAATTACTGTATATCCCCGAGATCCATAGCTTGCAGTGTGGAATCCACCCTGAATGGGTGGCGCTGGGGGCAATGGGAAAGGCACTGAAGGCTAGGAAGCTGATTTTGATCTCTTTCCGAAACAATCAAAATAGCTTTTATTTCTTTAAAATGATTTCCTATTTGTTGTCATGTCATGGTTGTTTATCATTGTTATTTATATCTTCCCAGAGGGATGTGGGAGGACATAAAAGCTGGCAAATAAGCAATGTTTGTTTGGCCCTGAAGTATGATAAAACTTTTTTGGTTGCATGAGTGTTGAGATAGCTGGAAGCAAGAAAAATTTTAAGATAGTAAAACAAACGGAAGAGAGTCCAGCCTTTTATTCTTGGCTTACTGGGACAATAAATGAGGAGCTCCACAGGGCTGCTAGGATTTTTTCATTGTAGTGTGATAAACCGTAATGAAAATGTTTATGGAGGGATATTTCATGACCCCAGAAAGGAGCTGGTGACATGCTATGACAGTCGCTCCACATTGTGAGGTGGGGAAGCTGACATATTTCTCACGCCTCTGGAGGCACCAACAGCTTCACATCACACTGAACCCCAGCTGCCTTGTGCTGTCCATGCACCTGCAGGCCTGTGGCATCACCCACCACCTCCCTTTGGCACCCCTGCTCCCAGAGCAGGTGCCCATGACTAATGGCATTAACTTGAATCTTTGGGTCTGCAAGTATTTAATTACCGAATATCTGCAGCAGGAGCTCTGAGAGACCCCACCAGAATGGTAGGTTGGACTCATTTGTGGTACTGTTGCGCTGATGCATTACTTAGGTGAAGAATCTGCTCAGATGAGATCCATTCCTCCAGCCCACCCCACCCCCCCCCCCCAGACAATCTCTGGGAT
>JASSUY010007129.1:24036-49739 GCA_032466535.1 Forpus xanthops | reverse complement strand
TTTTTTTTTTTTGGCATTTTTAAAATTTGGTTTCTTTTGTGGTTTTGTTATTTATTATTTTTTTTTTTGTTTAAATTACAGTCTTAGCTGAGACTGTTTTCTTCCATAAAATGCTGAGAAATCAGTATTTTATGGTAAAATGGTTCTCAGAAAAAATCTTGGTAGTTGCCTTATATGGAGACATGATCCCTCTTTTTTTTTTTTTTTTGGCATTTTTAAAATTTGGTTTCTTTTGTGGTTTTGTTATTTATTATTTTTTTTTTTATTATTCCTGAGAGGTAATCAAAGACAAAAAAAAAAGAAACACTACACATTTTGACGTCTATATATATACACAAACACACATATATTTAGGAATGGAGTTGCCAAATCCAGCCACTCTGTCATAAAAACAGCCAGTATCACAGTTTCAAGGTGATTATCACCAAGCAAGCTTCAGAAGTGTTAGAGGGGATTTATCATTGAAATATATTTGGGTTTTCCCATAAGATTATTCTGTTATTGTAAAATCTGTGTGTTCTACAGGAAGATGTAAACTCTATTGACAGTTTCTGCTTTGTAGATCACCATGGTCTGCCAGCTGTCTCCTGCCTCAGCCTTTTTCCCTTCTTCCTGACTAGCTCCAGCTCCCTGGGTATAGCTGGGACCTCAAGCTTTCAGCCTGGTCTCTGATCCTACCTCAGCTCTGGAGGCAGGGATACAGACAGTTACCACTCTCACTTCTCATGTTTCTTTTCCTGTGGGAGTCATAGGAGGCTGTAGGTGGAAACCTACACAAATCTGTTAGTCCTACTCACAAACACACGTGCTGTAAATCTCATGTGCAGAGGAATGATGAGAGCAGGGGGAAGGCTGCCCTGAGCAAGGAAAAGGACTGCCCCTTTCAAAGCGCTGCAGGTGGGCAAAGCTCTTGGGCAGGAGCACGTGATGGCCAGTCACAGACCAGATTTGTCCACAAGGTGCTCAGGAAGGTGTGTATGACTGTGTTCTGCCTTGTGTTAAATGGCATCAAAATTACTGTGCACGTTGCTTGCTGACAGATGTTAGCTATTCAGATGTTGGTTTTGACAAATAATTCTGAATTTATGAAGTTTAAATTTTGACCTGTCTACAGAGTTGTGCTATTCCACCAGCCTTAGTAACACCTATTGTAACAAGTGATGTAAAGAGTTAATGATTTCATTTCTAACTGGATAACCTCAGAATTATAGTTTATGCAGAGATTTCAAACTGGGAGTTAAGCAGTTCAAAAGTGCACTATATTGTTTTGGTCTAATTAACACAACATGGTGGTAAGACATTAAAGCAGAGTGACAACACTATACATTGATAACAGGGGACACTAATGCCTGCAGACACGGTCTACATTGTAAAAATCTGGAAAAAAAAAGGCTTATTATGTTAGATAGGTCAATGTGATTTGACCTAGTTTTGCTTTGCTTCTTGGAAATTATGTCAGTACTCATTATGTCATCTCCTTGGATGAGCAATTTAACATCCTTTTTGCATTGCAGTCTTGTCCTAATATTTTATATATATTTACTTGCTCTCTGAAAGGATCCTTCAGGCTAATTCCAGAGATCTGGGAAAAACTGATACAAAACAAAACCTTGTGAAACTGGCTACCCTTTTATATATGTCCTCTGTGCAACAAACAGGAGTGAATTTAGTCACAGCAAAATTATAGCTACAAATTCTGAAAAGTATCTTGCCCCTTTCGCATATAAAGCTCATTAAAAAGGAATGGCTGTGCTAACTCATGTAGCCATGTATGCTTTTTCCTGTGTAGTTTTTTTCATAGGTAGAAAATAGCATTTTTAACTTTACTTGGATGTTTATGTAAACCAGTTGATTAAAAGAATTATGCCATATGCTTTCCTTGTGAAATGCAAGGTCTCATATGAAGTCATCAGTATTTCTCTTGGGAAAACTGAGGTTGTTTTTTTCAGTCTTCAGCAAAATCACAAGGACTTTCCTTCATATGTACGTTTATGCTGTTTTGGAAGGGTTTTTCCTCTCTCCTACCATCTGGACTTGTAAGGCAAGACTTCTTTGCCAGGAATCATATTGTGGTACATCAGGGAACAGCTCAAGGATTAAATGCTACTGTATTTTTCTGCAATGGAAAAATAATCTGTTACTGTTATAGTATTTTGGTATATGGCTAGCAAAGAAAACCTCTGTCTTTTCTGTAGCTTTACCCATCTGCACGTGGCTATGCTCCTTGCTGGTGTGTAGCCAATGGTAGGGTATTGCAAGGTTGTACCTTTTGCTTCTTATCCTTTCTTGATCTAAGATGGGCACCTCTGAACCCTGATTTTGCTCCTGCTGAAGTCAGTGGGATTGGGGAGATGGGGTGGATCACCCCTTCAGAATACTGTGTTATCGCAGTTATTCTAGTATGTGTACTAGTAAACTTGCACCCTTGTGACCTGAACAGAGCAACAAGAGCTGTGAGAGCAGGCTTCCTTTCCAATTTATGGTTTGATGGTATTTTTTTAGAATTTTAAATTTCATTCATATTTTCTTAAGTAATCAGAAATTTGTTCTTGGGTTTCAGTAAAGCTTGTACCTTGCAGTGCTGATAATTTTAATGATCTAAGAGCTGTACAGGTTCCTCAACATTTCTTCACAAATACATCTGATCTTTGAAAGGTCCCACTTACACAGATATTTTTAGCTCAAGTAAAATTTAAAATTGTAATCACTATCTGAAGTCTTTGAGTATACTTCAGATGCAAATGCTCTTACATCCCTTGTTAACCAGCTTAATTGGAACGAAAGCCTGATATGAACGAGCATTCAGAGGTGCCTCTTCTGTGCTATTACATTTGTTCTTGATCCCTAATTAATAAGCCTTGTTACTGAAGGTTAAAAAAATCCTCCTGCAATATGACTCTCCTTGAATGTCTTGACTACAAAAGAAACTCTCATGGGAGAAGCCTGTTATTGCCTCCCCTCCTCCTCCCTTTAAAGACAAAGCATAAGCTGCTTATGAAATATTAGGAATGACTGGAAATAAATATCGTGTATCTCCAGAGTAGTAGAAGCATCATGCTTGAGGGAGTTGATGACTCTGGCCTCACAACATGCAACTTGCAAGACTTTGCAGAGATAGGGATTCAAAAGAAAATTCTGATTGGGCTCTGGAGATTATGTAGTCCAACCTTCTCTTTTAACACATACCACTACAGCAACTTATTCAAACAATTTTGAGCATTTCCAGCACATGAAGTCCAGCACTGGGCAGCCTCTTCCAATCTCTAGCTACAGTAATGGGAGAGAATTTATTTATTTATTTTCTAAGATCAAGGTAGAATTTCCCTTGAAGCTGCTTTTGCCCACTGCCTCCTGTCCTGTCAGCAGGCATCTTTGTGAAGGAAGTAGCTCCATTTCCTCTATTATTACTTTTTAGATATTTAAGAAGTGTTATTAGATCCCCCTTTAGTCTTCTCCAGAATGAGCAAACCTGGTTCCTCCAGCCTTTCTTCATATGTCAAGTTCTCCAACCCCCTAATAATCCTGGTGGCCACCACTGGCCCTTTCACAACTTCTCCAAGTGAGGGGACCAAAACCGATCATAGTATTCCAGTCATGGCCTAGTAAGTGCCAGGTAGACTGCAATAGCCGTATTGCTTGGTTTACTAACTGTACTTGTGCTGGTGCAGCCATGGAGACTGCTGGATACCTTCTCTGCCAGAGCACACCACTGGCTCCTGTTTACCTTGCTGCCCGCCATCAAACCCAGGTTCCTTTCATCAGTGCTGCTCCTCAGCCCATCAGTCCATCCCCAGCTTGTGCTACTGCTTGGGATTACTTCTTTCCAGATGCAGGACATTACATTTATCTTTGTTAAAGCTCATATTATGGCTGAGTTGAGAAAGGTACTTCCTGGCCCACATAGCAAAAAAAAAAAAAAACAAAAAAAAAAAAAAAAAAAAAAAAAACAAAAAACCTTTCTCTCTTTAGCTTGATTTTATTGCATGATTGCACACAAAAGGCTTTAGCTGTTTCTCAAACATCATCTGTCTTTCTGGACCAAAAATCCTGGGGTATTAGATCATGGATCTTGTCTAACTTGTCTGTTTCCATGATTTTTCCTATTGTGTATTTCTGTGAGTTTATACTTGTAAATATTGTAAAGGAGTTAGCTTTAGGAAGACAGATTGTGTTGTTGTGGTCTAGAACATCTGGAAACTGTTACTGGAGAAAACAGGTTTGTGGAGCAATGCACTTTATTTTCCTATTTGTCTTGAGCTGATGAGGTAGGTATGCCCCAAGAGAGACTAATAACCAATAGTGTTGTGGGTTTGGGTTTTTTTCAAAGGTTCTCTTGTATTTCCAGACTAATTCCAGTACATTCTACTAGTTCAATGATTTATTTTGTTTTACTTACGTCTTTGGATTAAGCCTTGCTGCCCCCCACCCTGATCCTGCTTTGAGATTTCTGTTACTGTCTTCTCACTTCCCTGTCTCCATTTTTTTGGCTTTTGTCTTTAACCTCCTGCTCCTTCCCCAGACATCTGGGCAACGCTAGAGCTCATGGAACTGTAGGGTAAACCCAGAGGAAAAAGTGGTCTTGAAGGGAAGAAATACCATTTCAATCTCTCTCCTTTTCAAATGTGCTTTTAACCTCATCAGGAGAGGTAGGCTTTGCCAGCCTAAGACACCTGTCCTGCCAGTGTGCAGCTAGAAGTTTAAGTACGGCAAAGAAGAAAACAGCACTTTTAAAAATTTCTCTTTGTTATGTCAATGAATTTCAATTAGAAACTTTCCTTCACAATCTTGAAAATGTCTTTTACGCTTTCTGAACATCTTTTGGACATTGTTTGTGCCCTTGCTTGGTGCTATGCTGTCGTGGTTTAAGCCCAGCCATAACTCAGATCCACGCTGCTGCTCTCTCGCTCTCACCTCCTTCCCGGGTGGGGAGGAGAATCGAAAGAATGTAACTTGAGAGAAGAACAGTCCAATAACTAAGGTATAACACGAACTACTGCTGCTACCACCAGTAACAATATTGATAAGGGAAATAACAATGGAAGAGGGTACAGCCACTTGCTACCTGCCAACCAGTACCCAGCTCAATCTGAGCAGTGATCTAACCCTTCTGGGTAACTGCCTCCAGTGTGCATACTGGGCATGGTATGCTGTAGTATGGAATACGTCTTTGATTACTTTGGGTCAGGTGTCCTGTATCTGCTTCCTCCCGGCTTCCCCTCTTCCCTGGCAGAGCATGAGGCTCAAAAAGTCCTTGGTCAGAGTAAACATTACTGAACAACAACTAAAAATATCAGTACTATCAGCTCTGTTCCCAGGCCTAAAGTCAAAAACATAGCACTGCACCAGCTACTAAGAAGGAGAAAAATGGCTGTTACGACTGAACCCAGGCATATGCCAAGGACTGACTAAATGGGTTTGCATTTCTGAGGTACTTTAGAAGAGGTAGAGGAAGAAGAAAAGGAAAAGAAAGGAAGGGGCAGCTCTATCTGTTTGTGTGCTATTCCTATGTAACAACAGAGGAAGCAGCTTTCTGTTTTTCTTGACAGCAGTACATTTTTAAATACCAGGGTGCATTCCTGAGACTAGACTAGGTTACTCAGAAAATAAAGTGCAGAAGAGAGGGACAGAGAGAGGCCCAGAGGGAAAACAACTATGTGAGAGAGGAGATCAGGAGGAGCCCACAGAGAAAGAAAAGATTAGCAGACTCTTTTCTTAAAATTGGATTAGGAAAGCAGGAGCAGCAGCCTTTATACAGAAATTGAGGATGAAAATAGGACTTTCATTGCTACAGATTCAGAAGTTGCCTTGCTAAACACAGATGCAAGGGAGAGGAATAGTTCAATAACTTCAAGAGCCTGGAGACAAAGGAAAGGAAGGCAGCAGACAGCAAGGTAAGGAAGATGAAGGGGCCTCTGAAAGAATGAAAAGGGAGTTAAACACACACCGACAGCCATTGTAATTTCTCATTCTTTCTCCATTATTCTGTCTAATTTATCTCTTAAAAGAACCATTTCTGATGATACTTGCCCTTTATAGGCCTCTTTGCTTTGCAGTGTAAAGGTGTAATGGGATGATCAGCGGAGTTTTGTGGTATAAATCATCTAGGAAACTGTTTTCTTGGCCGCTTTTCTTTCTAACAGGTATTGTAAAGTCACTGCAATATTCCCGGGTGTTAAGGTTTTAATATCTCTAAAAGCAATTAAAACATAAGGCTTAATTTTCTAATCAAACTGCAAGCCTTCTGGCTTTTTCATTCTTGAGGCCATTGTTTAGTGTGCCTAAATGTATGTTTTTTACCAGGCCCTAAGGCCTTGTATCTGAGGGCTAGATGTATACATAATCTGCTAAAAATTCATATGTACCAATAACTTTATGCATTTCATTACTAAAATTTGTAAGCCATACTTAATGGGGCAACATCAATGTAAAAATTTGGTGATATTTTTAAAAAGTGCTGTTAAAAAAAAAAGCTTCATTCCAATTATAAGACCCTTGCACCTGATGATCTTTAAGTCTTCCACTGTTTAAACAAGGACTTACCCTGCAGAAGCAACAATCTGCTTTTTTAGCAAACTGAAAATCAAGCCTATGTTGAATTATTTTGCAAACGTTACTCCCCCAAAACTAAAATTTTCCCCATGCAATTTCATGATTGCAGTTATATGCAAAAGTTTATTTTTGTGATAAAGACTTTTGATGCTGTGATACATCATTTCAGTAAAAAGTACTACGAAAGGTGTGATACCAGTTAGAAGCTTTTATGATATGGGCAGATACCATACAATGCTGTTTTCCCGGCCAGGCATAAGTCCAGACATTAGAATTGAATGATTATGGACTTGAGCAGTTTTCTCAGTTGTGGACTGTTTCATTTTAAAGTGCTATGCAAAGACTTACACATTAGAGATTTAAAAAATAGGTGTTAGTATGCTCTGCTGTATAGATATACACTAAGCAGTACTCCGATGACGTGCACTCTAGCAAATGAAGCAAGCTTGGGGATTTAGTCATATTTATGATAGACATTTGTTTACTTACTCTGTTCTCTTTCTGGTGTAGGGTGAAAAGGTTACATATGTCATCAGGTGATAATGGACAAATTATTTAATTAACAGGGGTGGGTTTGCTCCAAATCAGAAGGTCAAGAATCTTAGCCTAGCATGTGGGAAAGAATGATACTCATAGTGATTAACACCCAGAGGAAATTTCTCAGAGTTTATTTTGGCTGCTCTATAGTTGATAACTCCCTTGGCTAATGGAATACCCGGCTCCATGTCAATCACCATTTGCAGAGCTTAACTCTGAATAGCATTTATTGGTCACATATGTTGGCCTGTCAACTCTTGCTTCAGAAATAGGTTGCAAAATGGCAAATGGGTGAACTGTAGCATTTGGGGGGTTTGTTTCTATTTTGTTGTTGTTGAAAGACTCCTATTTTAAAATAAAAAAGGAAATATAGGGAGGCTTTTGGTGAAAGTCTGTTTATATGAAATAAGAGGTTTATATGAAATAAGTGCCACACTACCACATTTTGCAGGCAGAAGTTTGAGAGAGAGAGAGATTAGGAGAACAGGAATAACTGAACAAATTCCCATGTCTGTTGCCACTTGTGCTCTAAGTTGACAGGTGGGTGCTATGTGAGAAGGCTCTAATGATATTAAAGTTTGTATATGGATGAAAATGATTACTTAACATCATACCTTGGTTGCTATTGACAATACAGACCATTGGCTACGATGTTTTCATAGAGAGTTGAAGAGATGGTTTTTATGTCAGTAGAGTGTTACCCAGTGTGTGTTACAGGGTAGCTATGACTTTTTGGTGTAGTGCTGCTAAGATTGCTGTAAGAACAGCAAAACCTTTGCTGACTGCTCCACACCAGCTAGCCAAAACAAACTGTTAATCAGGGAGTTGGGTAATGACATACCAGAGAGCCTTTGGAAAGTTTTTTTATGCCTTGGTCTTACCTGGAAATGGAGATTATAATAATGAATTTGAAAGGTGTTTTGAAGTTTATTTACAGTTTTACTTACAAAAAGCAGTGGGAATCCGTGACACTGACTTAAGAAGGCATAGGAGACAGCTCCTTACTGTGGTTTTGAAATGTATACTGTGTCTTTGTGGTGTATAATTCCCTTACAGTGGTACTCTCTTCCCCAGCAATATCCAATGTTTTTTCTTTCCCCAATTCTCTGAAAGACCCCCCAAATGCTTTCAAAGCAATCAACTCACTGAAACTGTTTCATTTTCAGGTGACAGAACCACAGAATAAGGCTAAGTTGTGCTCTGGAGTGTATCTGTACTGAACAATTGTTTTGTTCAATTTGACTGTATCAAAACACTAAATACGCTATTCTACATGCTACATATAAAGCAAAAATACTTATATTTAATGTCACAATTAAAGAATAAGTGAAAAATAATTATTTCAAAACATTTCATTCAAGGTGGCATACAACTGAACTTCTCAACAGGGAGCTGTTCTATCAAAATAAATATGATCTGTTCCAGTGATCTGTGAATGAGACTGAAATACTCATGTGGAATAAAACATTTGGTGAAAGATGTGGTGAAGAATTCCCACAAATCTTTAAAAACTATTTCAATGTGCAGTTTTGTGTCAGACCACATGATGTAAAAGATACATTATGAAATGTAAAATATGAAATATTTTACATTTATTTTAAAATCATGTGTTTCGTCGTTGAAAAACAAGTCTCCAGTAGTTAGAAGCACTTAATCTGATTAGGTTTCCTGGCCTCAGTAATAAAGAAATGGATTTTTTCTTATAATCACAGGATTGCTTTTATACTTCAGCTATTCTGGAAAAGAAAATGCCATGATACGGTGGATAATCATCTTTAGCCTAGGCTGTAATGATACATCTGTGCTGCTATCTTGCTAGCTACCTCAAGATAAAGATTACAAGTACCTGGTTTCTTCATAGGCTTTTACAAGATAATCAACATGTTTATTTTTTTTTAATTCTTCCTTCCTTACCACACTTATCCAGACAGATGTGCACGTGTTTCTAAGAAATAAAGAGAAAAGGCTTTAAAGGTTGCATGAGGCATCAACAGTGAGCAGTGTTCAGAAATGACTTAGTTATTGTTTGTAAGCAAAAACTGATGCAAAGTTTAGTTGTGATATGTAGATAAGGACAAGAGAATGATTCCAATCTCAAATATAGTTGCTTAAATATAATCCCAGTAGCTAAGGAGGGTACAAGGAATATCCATTCTCCAAATCCTGATTATACAAGTAATGAAATGTGTCATAGTCTCTTATATTTAAGATGGTATAAAAGATCAAAAGCTTATAAAAGCTGTTAGGCTGACTCAGAACAAGGGAGATAAATTGATAGTGTCCTCACACTAGCAGGAAATTCTTTGGGGGAAAATTGCAAATGATACTAGGAAGTGGACTGTGCTCATGCTAAGAAGGGCTGCTCCACAAAATATGCTCTAAATCCCCAAATCTGACATGGGGAGTTTCTGTCCAGACTCTAGATGAATTATTGGTTCAACTTTAAGCATGTAGTATGTGCTGACCACATTTTCCAAATATTCACAGCATTTTGTTTCAGCAGATAAAATAATTCACAGATGTTTTAGCATGCCAAAATTTGGCTGTGGTTTAAAGAGTCATGTTAAAGGTTTGGTATATGCCTGTATTTTTAATTTTTTGCAGGCTTATCTTTCCCTTTTAAATGCAAATGTGCTGAGACAGGAAGCCTGAACTGGGTCAGTTTGTGGCTCCATTACGATTTCATGTCTCCATATGTCCATGCTGCAACTAAGGAATTACTTACTCATCTTGTTTGGCTGTTGAACCCCCAGCTCTCCCAAGTTAACAACACAGGCATAGGTATGAATTAGGCCCCTAGTTCTACTTCCATGTCAGCTGACAGTTCTCTTGTACCTATCTGTACTTCCCTCCAAGTTGCCCAAAGGTGGGGGAAGTTTTCCTGCAATTGGGTGGAAAGCATCATGGAGTGGTTCAGTTGCAGGTGGAGGAACTCCAGGAATAGCCCCAACAAAACTTTGTAACAGGCACAGGAACTTCAATCTGAAAACTGGTGTTAAAAGTAGAGTGAAAATTGTAAATACCTGAATGAACACAGCTTTATCTGCTGCACTAACTGGATCTTAAACATCTGGATCTAAATCTGTAGCTTATTATCAAGGAAAGGAGGAGATACATCAAAGAGGACCTGCATAACTAATCTTTATGATCTGTGCAATCTATCTTCAAACTGTGGGTTGGCAAAAAGAGCTAAAGCTTCCTGATGTTATTTACTTAACAAAGAGAAGTGGTGGGAAGGTTTTAAATAGATTGTGGTAAAACATATGTATTTTTTTTAAACATAGGTTTGATCTAGGCAGAACAATATGGAATAATGGAAATAATATTGAGTATTGCTACTGTCAGGCTTAGTGAAGAAGTGTTGTGTTAGTGTTTCAGCAAGGTCTAATACAATATGAGAGAAGAGGGTGGAGGAAAGGCATCTCCAATAGGTATGTGTCATGGTTTATGCCCCTCAAACTCATGCAGTTGCTCTCTCACACACTCTTTCTTCCCTAGTCCTGGGGGGATGGGGAGGAGAATCGAAAGAATGCAACTCCCACAGGTTGAGATGAGAACAGTTTAGTAACTAAGGTATAACACAAATCACTACTGCTACCACCAATAATAATAATGACAAAGCAAATACAAGGAAAGAATACAAGAGCTCACCAACTAATTTCCACCCAGCCCAACCAAGCAGTGCTCCCCATCACCTGCTACCAAGCTTGACTACGCAGTGCACCCCCCACCCTTCTGGGTCTCTGCCCCTTGTTTCTATATCCTGGACGTGACGTGCTGTGGTATGGAATACTTCTTTGGTCAGTTTGGGTCAGGTGCTCTGTTTCTGCTCCCTCCTGACTTCCTCTTCTCCCTGACAGAGCATGAAGCTCGGAAAGTCCTTGGTCAGATCAAACATTCTAAGCAGTAACTAAAAACATTGGTGTTATCAACACTGTTCCCAGGCCAAAAGTAAAAAACCACAGCGCTGCACCAGCTTCAGAGAAGGAAAAAAAATTACAAAATGACTGCTACTGCTGAACCCATGACAACATGCTTCAGCATTAGTCAGAGATATGAACCGAAGCTTGATTAATGGAGAGGATTCAGAGATTGCTTAAAAATGTTCTCATGACCTGAACTACAGCAGTAATGGGAAGACATACTGCAGGCACATAGAATCATAGAATAGTTAGTGTTGGAAAGGACCTTAAGATCATCTAGTTCCAGCCCCCCCTGCTATGGGCGGGGACACCTCCCACTGAACCATGTCACCTAAGGCTATTCCAGCCGGGCCTTGAACACTGCCAGCGATGGAGCATTCACAACTTCCCTGGGCAACCCATTCCAGTGCCTCACCACCCTTACAGTAAAGAATTTCTTCCTCATGTTCAATCTTAAACTTTCCCTGTTTAAATTTGAGCCTGTTACCCCTTGTCCTCTCACTACGGTCCCACATGACGAGTCCCTCTCCAGCATCCTTATAGGCCCCCTTCAGATACTGGAAGGCTGCTATGAGATCTGCACACAGCTTTCTCTTCTCCAGGCTGAACAGCCCCAACTCTATCATCCTACGAGCTTCTGCTTTTCAAGGGCACAGATATCTTTGAATTAGCATTTGAACTGATCATTTCTCTAATACCACTTTCCAAACCAGGCTCATCCTGAGTGATGATGTTAACAGGCAGATGCAGTTAATGAGCAAGCCATACTCAAAACCCTCATAAGGCACAATGCTGTGACTATCACTCAAGCAAGTTACACGAGTGAACTTAGGTATTCAGAGCGCAGTAAAACTGAAGGGCAGACATAGAAGGAGGAAGATTCTTTTGGGTCAGGCTGAGAGAAAGGAGTACTAATACTAAACAGTGTTATAGTGCTAATCCTTTTAACTTCCTTTCTGGGCTTTGTTGACATCCCTATTGGGGCCTGATTATTCAGGTTTTGCTCCTGTCTTCCCAGTCATCTTTTTTGAGCAGAGCCGCCTCTTTCCATAGTTAACAGGGAGCCAAACTGCAAAAGGCAACTAGTGCTTCTTCAAGGTGGCAGAGAGCTTTTTACTGTTAAAACATTGTAATTCTACCAAAGGTACAGAATATGTGCTGATCAAGCATGTGAATGCATGTAGGAAGCAATACCACTCAGAAGTATGGGAGTATTGTATCTGTGGTACACTATTTCTTGTCTCTGCTAACTGT
Source organism: Forpus xanthops (assembly GCA_032466535.1). Taxonomy (NCBI): domain Eukaryota; kingdom Metazoa; phylum Chordata; class Aves; order Psittaciformes; family Psittacidae; genus Forpus; species Forpus xanthops. Next base: position 37,476 of record JASSUY010007129.1, on the reverse strand, counting down.
GGAAGGATCTTTTCTATGGAAAAGCTCAGGAGTACATAAAGGCACCATTGTTTCTTGGAGTCAGTGAAGCTATGAAACGTATGAACTTTACCCCTTGTCTCTACAAAAGGTCTGCCAAATCTATGAATTTTAAATGCATGGGAAATTTTTGTTGCCTTCGGCTGTTGAGTTTCAATGGCTAAAACTCCTTCTGAAGTTATGCTTGAATGCTATTTTCTTTATAGTCTCCAAAAGAACACCTTATGCTTTTCTGCATTCATAAACCTGAGAAAAAGATGAATAAGTGTTCTCTGTTCAGACAACCATCATACATTATTTGGCCTCTTCAGTTGTTTGAATGTAGTGATTTAGTGCCAATAAATTCAATAAATACTAAAATGTGTTTAGCAGTTTGGTGTTTTAAAATAGAGGAATAAAAAGGCTGATGTTATGATCCATGAAGGAGCAGCACACACAAACTGGGGCTAGGGCACAAGAAAACTGGAACTCTTTCCTGTGTAATGAGCCATGCATGGCAAAGAATGTGAGGAATGGCTGGCATCAAAGAGCTATCTATAGTGATATAGTCATTTCGTGTTCCGTTAAGGCCTTGTTATTTTAGTATTTAAAAAAAAATTATGCTGCAGGAAAATACGGAGTTTATTGCACAACTCTGGTCAGGACTTCAAGTCAGACTTCAAAGTGTCGGACTATCATTTAGAAGAATTACATCCATCAGATTCTGATTTTTAGTTGGGTATATTGGCAATGAAGGGGAGGTAACTGATTCAAGAAGGCAATGGTGACATAATGAGCATTGGAAATGTCAAGGCTCATGGGCAGATGCAACCAGCACTTTTTTGTCTTATGACTAAAACATCATTTTGCTTACTCAAGATGATGGGCAGAGAGAACAGCCTGTGTTTTCAAAAGTCACTAGCTATATATTAAAGGGATCTGTTTTTTCAAAAGAGTACTAAGCACTTACTCCTCTGAAACACAGGACACAAGATGGACATATAAAAAATATATTGTTTTATGCCTTTTTAAAAATGTAACATGGTAGTAAGAAAGGGGGAAAAAGTAAAATCTGCCTTCAGTTTCCCCACCTGCATTATAAACCAATATCATAACCAAAACCATTCTAAGATATGTCCAGGCTACTGCATCAGAAAACCAAAGATCCCAGTTTGAGAGCTCAGATAGGTCTCTGCATCCATATTTTCTTATATGGAAGACTGTAGCTTCTGTCAGGCAGCTTATCCACCACTTTCCTACTGTGGATCTTTACTTTTAGTTTAACTTAGACATCTTCCTAACTTATACATCAGGTAGAAAATACCAGTAAGCCTTGTGTTCGAATTGATAGTGTGGACTAACAGCAGATCGGCAAAATGTGCAGTTTGCTCTTTGCCTCCTTGCAGGTTTATTTTGCTGACACATCCACATCCCTCCTTAGCAGAAGGAACAATGACTTGGACATCATGGTCATTGTGCAGTTTACCCAGATAGCCATACATTGCTATAGATTTGAGAGTGAATTTAATATCTGAACATTTAGCTTTCAACCTGGTGAAGATGTAAGTGTAATGACTTCCACCCTCAGTGAAGCTATCACTCTCTCATATCACTCACTCTGTGGCTTGTGCAGGCTCCACTTTGATGCAGAAAAAGAGTTGAGCTCTTGTGGCAGTGCAGAAACTCAAACAAATAAAAGACCAGGAAGCACATATAGAGGTTTCTCATTTTATTTTATATCAAAAGGAATAAAATAACAGCTTTTAAGTGATTTTTTTCTAAATTCTGTTTCTGAGTTGCATGTAAATGAAGGTAGTAATGATGAGGCTCTTGTTTGCCTATGATGTTTGCATTGTTGTGAACTGTGATGGGAAGAGCTGACTATCATATCCATTCTCCCTGATGGCACCCTGTTAACCAATTCACAAAACGATTGTCCTCGAAAAGTCAGCCTATTCCAGGTTCTGCATATCATCACACAATTCCTTTCTGCCCCACAAGCACTAAGAAGGGTAGATGGGGCACTGAAGGGAAGCTTAATAATATTGACCATAAAAAGACAACTATTTTCCCTACATCTAAACTCTATCTTTTCAGTATTTTCAATATAAACAGATAGCTGCTTCTGAAATACATAAGTTGAAAACAAGACTGTGGCTATGATTCTTTAAATATATGAAGTAACAGAATAAAAAATATATGAGAGTGCCTTAAAAGGTTGTATTTTTAAAATAGTTAGTTTTCAGAGCAATTACTCAAAGTACTAGAGATCTTTTCCAAACAACCAGTTCATCGTGAGAACTGTTATACTTCATCTGGTACAATAGAGTGATATTTATCTTCAGACTAGACAGAACAAATCTTTTTTTTTAAGCCCCTGTGGCCCTTTGAGTACTGATCTGTGCTCAAAGTAAAGAAAAAGGCATTTATCAGAGAATCTCAAGTGGATAGTGAAGTACTACGCTTTGCATGGTTTATAGTCTCCTCTCTCTCCTTCATTATTTTAAACTCTGTTTTGCTTTGCATCTGAAATGGTGGTAGGATATCCATATTCCTGATGCAACATAAAGGTATGTGACATAAAGTTTTTTTGTTTGACTATTTTGGGGAAGGGATGTTACACAAATGCTGCTAAAAATATTAGCATCACTTACTGACGGGGGGCTCAGTCTTCATATGTCTGATTTTCACTCTTCAGAACATTAGTGGTACGCATGAATAACTTCATGCATAATACTATTGGATGGTTTTCCCTGTTACTTGGGTATAAAATCTGAGTAATAAAATTTTATTGACTTGTGGAAGTGAAAGTCATTCTGGGAATTGTGGTCAGTCACTTGATTTTTAAATGCTTCCTCATATAGTTGAGTCATTCTTGTGCAGCAAGTCTTTTGTTTTTGTTGTTGCCTTTTCCTTGTATGTACATGAGATATTGAGGTTTCTACACAAACGAAAGAGGTAATATGTAAGGAAAGGCTGATAATACCTTGTAGTTGTCAGACTTCACCTGTAGTACTGTGTGCAGCTCTGGAGCCCCCAACGGAAGAGGGGCATGGAGCTGCTCAAGTGAATCCAGAGGAGGGCCAGAGGGTCACAGCACCTGTCCCATGGTGAGAGGGTTGGGGCTGTTCAGCCTGGAGAAGCAAAGGCTCAGGGGAGGCCTTATAACAGTTTTCCAGTACCTAAAGGAGGCCTACAAGAAAGCTGGAATGGGACTTTTTACAAGGTTATGTAGTGACAGGACAAGGGAGAGTGACTTTAAATGGAAAGAGGGTAGATGTAGGTTGGATATTAAGAAGAAATTCTTTATTGTGAGGGTGGTGAGACACTGAACAGGTGGCCCAGAGAAGTTTTAGATGCACATCCATGGAAATTTTCAAAACCAGGTTGAATGCAGCTTTGAGTAGCTTGGTACTAGTGGAAGGTGTCCCTGCCCATGACATGGGGTTTGGAATTAGATGATCTTTTAGGTCTGTTCTAATCCAAACCTTTTTATATTTCTGTGATGTTAATAATACATGCTTTTTATTTGAGTAGTAACACTTCATATTTAAAAAAAAATTAAAATAGTAAAGGGGGCAGAGCTTTTCTGCTAAAGGCACTCTATGCTGTGTGTAATAAAATCCCAGCATGAATACACAGCAAAATGAAGTATTAACTTTCTTTTCTTTGTAAGAGTTCAAAATGTTTTGCTCCTGTGGGATTTAATGTAAGTGATGCTGAATGCTTAGTCTACAGTCTTCTATTCACCTTTGAAAAGCCTAGGTTGTAATCTGATTTAGGTGACAATTGAAAGAGCTCAGTGGTCTCAGTTGTCTCACTTTAGTTCCTTGTTTATGAAACCAGCATCACATGCTTAACACAGTGCTGAGCATGGCAATAAGGGACCAATTTTGAAGCACACTGGCACAATTGCAGTAAAACAGGCAAGGAGTATAAACTTGCCTTAAAAAAAAATAAATAAAATCCAACAAATTCATTTCTTTTAAACAGCACAAACATTTACGGGAAATCTGCAAAGTTGAATGCCTTCCTACTGGATAGGTTCCTTTTATCCTCACAGGTAATACTGTTCTGCATTACAAATAGCAAAGATTTTGATACTCCTGGAAAAGGAATCCTCAGTAGGATGAACTGTATTATGGTAAAAGTGATTTGCATTGGCTTGTTAAAGATATTGATATAGCACAATCTGGCCAGATGTTATGTAGTTGGGTGGGCATTAAGTCAGAAACTATGCTCGACTAAAAAAATGCTATCTTCAGTCATCTGTTTACATTTGGCACATCCTGAAGTTGCAGTAGGTGTGTGAAAGAATAGTGTAAAACTCTGCAATTATTAATTAAAATAAGTTGATATTGGAATAAATGAAAATGTGACATTAAATAGGTAAGGCAACAAAAAAAGAATATCTTTATGAAAAGGATGTCTCTCATCCTGCATTATTAAATTTTGAAAAGAAAACCACTATTGTAGCTTTTGAAAAACCCTGCCAGTTAATTCCATTTCTGTGACCAAGCATAAACAAAAACCTCTGCATCACAGCCATCAGTGAAGTTTTTTTGCCAAATACAGACCAGACATAGCAGAAGAAAGAGGCTTAGAGTATAACACCTCAGGAGGCTAATGTGTGTTAAGGCTACTTTCCGAATGTACCATGGCTTAATCCCTGTGCTGCTGTCATGTTAGTGATTAAAAATCACTCATCCAGGGAATTGCTTCTGGATGCTGATGTGCTAGGTTGTGGGATGGAGTTAAGGGGATGGAGGAGGGGAGAGGTTTTTGTATATATGGCTGATGTTTGAGCAGCAAGAAAAAGGAGAAGAGAGGAAGAAACTTGTCTGCCGCCAAAAGGAAGGAGAGAGAACAAAACTTCCTTCAGTAAATTCAGGCAGATGCATAATCATAATTTCTGAGTTCTTCACATGATAGCTACGCTACTATCACTACTCTAACGAAAAAACAAGATTGTGACATCCAATGTTATCCCTGGAGGAAAAAAAAAAAAGAGGGAAAAAAAGATAACTTGTAAATGAAGCAGGTTTTACCCTGGAACAATAACCTTAGCAGTGATAGCCAGGCTCCTGGTAAACCAGTCGGTGGACATTTTAATCTGTCTTCTCAGATGCAGAGTGTCTGCTCTTTTTAAAGTAGGCTCTTTGTGTCAAAGGAATTTAGCATTAGTGATCGAATAGCAAACTCTTTATTGTGTGTATGGAAAAACTCCTTTCCCCAGCTCCCCTGCTGGTTATTCTGATATGTCAATAATATTTCTATATTGCTTGCTTGTTCATTTTGTAGATTTCTTTTTTTGTATCCAGTTACTGCAGACTGACTAAAAAATCAATGTGGAGAAAACACATGTTTTCTAGTTGACTAAAACAAATGAAGTTTTACTGAGGATAGCATTAGGTCTTCTTTCAGCCTTAAGCTTTTAAGTAAGTGGTGGCTGCTAAAATATTTAATCTCTCAGGGCTTCTTGTGCATGTCATCCATGCTAATAGGAGGAAAAATTGTTGGTTGCTAATACTTTCCAGGGAATCTCTCATTAAGTACCTGGTATGCTCAGTTCCTTGAACAAAGAAGGTGATGTCAGTCTGATCTCAGTGATGGGGAAGGTTATGGAGCAGATCATCACGTGGCATATATAGGACAACCACGATTGTCAGGCCTGGTCAGCATTGGTTTATAAAAGGCAGGTCCTGCTTGACTAACCTGATCTCCTTCTATGACAAGGTGACTGGCCTGCAGATGAAAGAAAGGCTGTGGGACCCCATGGCAGATGATGATTTTGCTGCTATTGTGGGTGTGGATGTCTGCACTGATGAAGAGCTTGGGAGAAAGAAAACACAGTGCAGGAGCTTAACACATCAGTCCCACAGGATATAACAACTATATTTGCTCTAACTTCCAGTAGCAGAAAGAAAGTCCTTTCTAGCATTCTGCATATACTCTTTTCTCCAGCACCTCAGGTAACACAATCCCTCTTCATCAGTACTTGCGGCTGGAAGGGAGCTGATGAGTGTTTGTGTTCTGCTAGGGGATTTTCTCAGCTGAGGCAAATGCAAGCAGAAGACAGTATTAGGTTGATCCAGCAGAAAACAAGGTAGTGAGAAAGCGTGCCATTTACATCCTTGCATCAACCTATAGCAGTCTGTGTTTTTTAAGGCTGATATAGTAAGTCTCCTTCCTGTCAGGGGAAATTATCTGCCAGCCAGGTTAGTTTCTCAGAAAATAAGTTCCTGTAGGCTGGCTGTTTTAATAAGTGCACTGTGGTTGTCATTCAACCTTTTGAACAGATTCTTTGTTATGTAAAAAACTGAAATATTCTTTGTTTCATAAAATACTTCATGATCTTGAATCTGCAACAGATTTGTAGAAACTAGTGCAGAATAATACAGAGGTGGGTTGTTTGGCCTGTCTTGTCTGTCTTTTTTTTTCTTTGCTGTTGGATATCGCTGAACCTGTTTTGTAGCTTTGTGAAATACGGATGGACATGAGCTACCACCTGAGGCAGCTACCTGGAACAGCTGCTGCTATGTCTGACTAGTTCGCAAAGACATATTTATTCTAGTCGGTATTAATTAGATGGAGAAGGTGGGAAAGAAAAAGAGATGAAAAAAGAAGTTATTGCATTCCTGAGCTGATAATACATACAGGACTGACAACTGGAAAGGAGAATCGCAGAGCATAGCAGCCGTCTCTACTGGCAACTGAAAACCGAGTTGTCAACAATAATGGCTTCTTTGCAGCACAGTTACTTTGTTTTTTTGAGGGACTTCTGCTTTGTCTATTCGATCTAAAGAGAGCTAGACAGAATAAATCAGTCATAGCTGTGGCAAGTAAATGTTACCTGGAATGGAAAACTGAATTTACAATAAATATTAAAATGCCATGCAGCTTCACTGCGTAAAGCACTACTAGGCCTCACGTCCACTTTTGTGTGAAATTACTGCTTATCAGTTCCAAAGCTTAAAAGCAATTGTTCATCTCATTACCATGGGATGTTATGAAGGCTCAAAGTATAAAAGGGCTCTCAAAGGAATAACCGTTAGGAGATGGGCGCACAGATGGCGGTCCAGCTGCCTATTGCAAGCAGTAGAGTATTCCTGGGGGAGGTTTAGTCAGCAACTGATTTGTTCCTCAGTTTTCTTTGAACTCGTATATCTGCTATGGCACATAGCCTTTCCATGGAAATGGTGAAGAGGAGCATTTGGTTAATCTAGCATGGCTGTTTCCTATGAAAAAAATATGTCTGTATTAAGAAATCTGAGGTTCTAGTAGATTAAAATAGCTGCAATATGTATTAGTCTCAGCTCGTCTAATCTGTGGCGTGTTAATACCTGTCTTGTATGATCTGTAGCTTTTGAAACACATAATTGACTGTGTGATGGCTTCTTCATCTACAGATACTTGAAGTTTAGCACCTTGAAATCTTAGAGGAATTTGTGATTCCTTTCAGGATGGAAAATTTCATGCGCTAGACCTGAAAGCTTCATAACAGTTCCTCCTGAAATATATTGTTATTGCTTAAACAACTAGCTGAATCTTTTTTTGAGTAACTACTGGAGACTTTGTTTTTAGGTTTACCTGCTAGTGTTTATTGATATTTAAGCTTTTTCTTTTTCTCTTACATGATAACAAATGTATTGGTTTTGATCTGTGAGGTATGCTTTTAGTCGTAATTTGTGATGTCATTTATGATAGGTTACAGTTGCAGGAGATTCTTTTGAAGAAAAGTGGAAAGTAAACTGTGTTTTGTCTCTTACTGTTACTTTTGGGGGAGAACTCTTTTACATATGTTACAGTGATAGTGATACTGAGAACTGTAGAAGCTCTGGAGAGCCTACAACTTTACTGACAGATTCTTCTTTCAGCTTGACTGGGGAGAATGCTTTCATAAGCCCTTAGCCTGTAATGAGCAGTGGTTTTTCTGTCTAGATACAGGTGCGCTACTGTGATGAAGACACTGACAGGAGAATGAAGAGTATGACGTAAGAGGAAAGATGCCTGATAATTAGAGATTTAATAAATTGAAAAAATGGCTGTTCTGTTAGCGAAGATTGTAATCAGTTTGATTTCTTGCCATTCATGAGTACTTAAAGAGGGAGAGTGATTGGTGGGATTAAATAAAACTGTATGTTTAGCAAGTGCTCCTAGCGGTCATGGTCTCACTAAAACTTGAACTTTGCAAAAAAAGCTCCTTGCAATTCATATTAGTTTGTGAATTCTCTTTTTTTGTTGTTGTTTTTGAATGGAGGAAAAATTGGATGAACAGGTCAGTAGTGCAGGCAAAAAACATGCAATGCATTACAGTAATTTGTATTTCTTTAGTGAATCAGAACAACATGAATCAATACAGAAATTAAGCATAATCAGCAAGGCCAGTCCTTGTGGAGATGTTTTCTTTAGCAGATTCTGGAGGTCTGTGTTTAAATTCATCTTAACGTGAGGTTACACAGACCAGCCTTTGAACTAACTGAAATCTAGACTAAGTGTATAAACTTATGTTTTAAGCAATCTGCTTCCCATTGAGAACACCAAGTATTCATAATCCTTTTCTTTTACACGCTTGTATTTGTAAATAGTTACATCTCCTCACATGATAAACTCTTAGTAAAGTAAGGGTGTATGTATTTCCATACACATGGAGGGTCTTGATCCTCCAGCCTTTTGGAAATGTAAAATGCGCGTAAGTCACTATACAGGCCCTGTGTTACTAAGTAAGGATTTGTGTTCCCTGACACTTTGCTTTGTTTTGCATGAGTTAATGTTCTTTACTAAAAGGCACAGCTTTCTCTTACTAATATATTTAAAGTATTTTTTCAGTTTGCTGATGGTCCTTATTTATTTTAAAATATACTGGTATAGTGAAGGTAGGAATATCCCTGGAAGGCAATAGGTACACCCTCAGGGCTGAAGATCATTTCATTAGCATACACTTGTTCTGGCTCTAATCCTCCAAGTATTTGTCTATATACTAGGCTTTATCTAGTATTCTCAGGAAATTCATGTCTCTAACATTGTGTCTTAGTGCCTGCAGATTGCTAATACTGTTAATAGTAAGAAGACACACCCTTTCTAAGAAAGCTGTTGAACTATGGCTTTAGTTGGAAACAGAACTGAAGTTTCAGCTGCAGTTCACATATGTACATGCAAATTAGGAAGACAGAAATTTATCACATAGTTGTGTGTGTAATTATGCTGGCTTTGGCTGTGATGGAGTTAATTTTATTGATACACAAAAATAGATTCCAATATGAAGTCCTGAGTTTGTCATTACAGTAATAGTTTGGTAATGGAGCAAGATACATACTTTCCAATTATTATGTAGTTACTTGGGAATACATTAATTTCTGTAAGACAAAGCATATCCTGTAAGAAGTATGTATGGCAAAGAGAAATATTGTTGGACTTGCCTATGAACATACAGTGTCTGAGTTGCTAAAGAGAACATATTATGTCTAAATACCAAGTAATAATCATGCTTGCTCACTTTCCCACAATTTTTCAGGGATTTTGAGTTAAATGTAATTTTTTAAAAAGAAACCTTGACCTATTTCTGTATTCTTTGCAGTTCAAAACTTGCATATCTTTCAACTAAGATATTGGCTTAAAAGCAAATAATAAAGGCAGTTTGGTACTTATTAAGACATAGAAATACTAATAGTGCTTTATTGAGCATTGAGCCTGCATTTGCATAGCAAGTTGGGAAACTCAGCTTTTAATTTTTAACACTGAAGCCTCACTGTTGCCTTCAGCAAAACTGGGAGCTAGGTATGATGATAAAATACACTTAATTCATGGAGATGTAGATTCATAATACTGTGCTTAATAATCTTCTTGTGAATTACTGGCTATGTTTCAAAGTTAAGAATAGAAATTTAAAGTAGTTCTTTAATACAGTTCCTCATGGCTACTATATGGAAACATGAACAGATTCAGGCAGCATTTTTGAAGTTTGTCGACATGGTATTCATATCCCGGTTTTCTGAACCAGATCACATAGAGGTAAAGCATAATTGGACATAGTCTTTATAAAGCACCCCACTGAAGAGATTAATTTGCCCGTTATGCTAAAAAAAAAAGAAGAAAAAAAAAGTTGACTTTTTTTTCCTTTTAAATATAAAAGGCCTGGTGGATTTAGATATAGCCAGCAGCCTCAAAGTTAAGACTGATTTATAAACCTCCCAAAGTTTCAAGGCTTCCGAGATTTGAGAACTTGTTGTTTGCATTATGTAGGAGTAATTGCTTTTCTAAATACTATAGCAGAAAATGTGACTTCAGAGGATGTCTTTGGAAACTCCAGGGTTCATGTTTAGTAAGCTGCAGATCAAGTTTGTTTTGGCATCATATTGCTAAAAAGCAGTTTACAACAAAGCAAAAGAAAAAAAAGATTATCTTTTCAGTACAAAACCTTTTCTGTGTGTTGAGTTTGAATCCTTTGGACTATGCTACAGCGCAAGAACAAGCTCCTGTGGATTTGGCTGGGATACTTTTTGGTTTTCCTCCTCCCCCATTCTTAGCCTTGCATTTGCACACTGATATGCTTTAAATTTTAATAATTTGGTTATACTGATATTTTCATGCTCCTGCCCTGATCAGTCCCTCAGTGTCCTTTAAGGGGGCAGATTAGAATTCAGTACTGTATCATTAATCTAACAATTGGAAACAGAGAAATTTATCTTTTCTTTCTCTATCCAGAACCCCAAAATGCAGCCCTGAGCAAATTGCTTCATTGATCACAGAGAATTGTTAAAAACAAGTCCTGTGTAGCAGTGAAATGGGATGGGAGTAGCTTTTATTTTCCCTCTCTCTACCTCACCTACCCCCCAAGATTACACAGAGCTGTTGTACATTGTGAGGAAAGGGATTTTTGTGGGTTTTTTTTTTTTTTTTTTGCTTTGGAGTTTGTTTTTTTCTTTTAGGTTTAGAAGGATTCTATTTTGTCTGAATAAGGGAAATTTGATATTTAATGCTGCAATTCATAATCTGTTCATCTACTGTGAAAAAAATACTAAGCATTGCTCCTCCAGCAAGGCATAAAGTATTTCAGGATCACATGCTGCTGTTGAAATTACAGTTCGTCCTTCTCCAGAGAGCATTAACGGTAGGTGATCTATAGCATGGCTTATTGGGCCATATTCAAACTACATTTAAATACCATTGTAAAATGCAAATGAAGCATTAGAAGAGAAAATGGCATACCTGCATACAGATACCCATTAAAGCTACTATCAATGGGACAACAGAGGGGGTTTATAACTCAGAGAGCAATTAATATTAAACAACCTTTTGAAGGAAAATTGGTACTCAGCATTCACATGATACAGTCTTGTATTAAGAAGCTGCTCATTTTATCATTTGAAATGCCTTTGCTGACATGACATTTCCTAATTTCCCAAAAAGCAGGATGGCCTTTTTCTTCCTTCTATGCCCTTGATGTACAAAGAGAATCACTATAGGCCTAGTAGCAGCACCTATTAATCTAAAAACATATGTCCCCCGTCCATCAAAATAAAATAACAATAGAATCCCGCAGGTAATGGTCTTGAAAACAAAGACACTATTTCTGTTCTGCATATGGACTGGGTGGCATAGAGATGTCTCTCATGGGCAGATGGCAAAGCAGTAAAAACATTATTTTGGAAACTGTATATTAAGATTTCCAAACCATCAAGTAAAAATCTTTTAAGCTTTCTTAAAAATCCATCTGGGCCCATTTTCAAGTCCAACCATTTTTACCAAGACATTTATGCATGACTTATAAGTGAGACAACTAAACCCAGCAAAAGGCTATACTGGATGCTTGTGTGTTTATGGGTCAGTGAATTCTAGTAGTGATGCTGGAGTTCAGTTTTGTGCTCATCTAAGTTGCTTCTCCCAATCTGTCCAGTTATTTTTTTTTCTAGGATTTTGAATGTTTTTTGAAATTAGGATTTCGTGTAACTTAACTTGGCACTTGCTTCTTTCTGTCTTGCTGTTGAGCAAGTTCCTAAGGTGCTGTTTCTTGATTGCAAGGACCATTGTAAATGGAATAATACTGTGTTACTATAGAGCACAGCTGTAAGGTGTGCAGAATATAAAGCATGCTCTTTGCCACTTCCTTAAACAACAGGATTGTACTGGCCAAACTCTTCCCATGCAGAACTGACTGAATTCTGTAGAAACAGGAGGCTGCACGGAAAATAGATACATTCTGGAGATTCTGCCATCAGAAATACATAATTTAGAACTCACACATGATGAAATAATAATTTTACAGCAGTTCAATAGATGGATATTCATTAAGAATCTGAGCTTTAAGCTGTGTTAAATTTACATACATTAACTTACCCAAGATTTCTTGACAACCTGATTTGGCTAGGAATGTTGTTAGTTGAAATCTAGTGAATCTTTTGGACATAGTGTAAGAGATTAATGCCACCAGCTATCTGCTTCTTTCCCCTTCTGTAACTTAGTGGAACCGTATGCAACTTAAGCAAACATGTTTTAGTTTGTACCTTGCAAGGAAATTTATGAACCCTGGTCCCTCACGTAATCTACTGGTTCTGTGGCTAAGGTGGTAACTTTCAGCGGAAAGGGACCATTGGTGGCTGATACATCTTGTATTTCCTTAGTAAGAGTCACCAAAGCTTAGTGGGTACTGTAAATATGCAAATGCACAGCTGTGCTAACTGAGCTCTGGCGATGGTATCTTGTTAAACTGTGATAATGCTGTATGACTTGTCTAGTGGGGCTTTCAGGGATTTAAATAGGTAGCCCAAAGGAAAAAGGCTAGAAATCATGTATTTTATACTTCACACCAGAGTTCAGGAAGTAGAAGAAGGGAGATTAGTACTGTAGAAGATGTAGATATTACAGATGCATTTTTTTACCATAAGATAAGGTTCTTGAATGATAACTAGATAGCATAGCCAGTGGCACAAGCAGTTTTTGAGGCTATGGGCTTGAACCCATAATTATTTACTTGAATATATGTGCATAATCATGCGTGTGCAGTGAAAAGTGCACTGAAGCCTTTGCAGACATACCATTATTTAGACCATGGAGACACAGTTTTGACAGATTCTTCCTGTGCTGTCTATTAAAATGTTACCCTCAAACTGATTACCCTCAAACTGAAGAAGCGCACATGCAGAAATCAAGGCAGATGTATCAATAGAATTTAGATTATTGGAATTGTTTTGCAACACTTTCATAATTGATTGAGGAGAAGACTTAAATATAAAAACCCTTTATTTTTTGAAACTGTGTTTCAGACTGTGGCTGGTTGTCTGCAAGCAAAGGCCATGAAAAGCTCAGGCAAACTATCATGGGGAAAAAGAGAGCAGAAGAGCAGCACCAGTTGTGGTCTTTGGACTGTTTGATCCCAAATGCATATGAACGATTGTGAGCAAGCATGGCTGGAAGAACGGTCCAAAGAAACTGCATTATGCTGTT
>JASSUY010007129.1:0-24026 GCA_032466535.1 Forpus xanthops | reverse complement strand
TGTTTTATGAAAGATCAAGGCCAGGATATGAGCTGAGGAATCTAAAATCCTTCAGGCTAGGACTTGTGCTGTGGCCCCTGCTGGGCTGCTTATAACTTGACTATAAATTATCCACTTGATTGTAGTTCATCCATGGACATTTTATACCATGGAAAAGGGTCCCAGTAATCGTAATCTTTCTGTACATCTGTCTTGCTTTCTGCAAGCTCATTTTGCCTGTTCCAAGCTGTCATTGCACACGCATGCAAACTGACATTGCCAGCAGAAACCTTTAAAACCTTATGAAGAGTGTGCGTTTGTGAGGACTCTGGTCCGTTGTTTCAAGGGAATGAAATGAATAGGAAATCAAATAATCACAACAGTTGTTTATTGTTTCAAAGAGAACAAAGTGCAGGCTCCTCCATGGAAGAAAGAGCAAAGACTCTGGATTTGCAATCTTATGTTTAAATGTCTGAGATAGGTTGAGTTTCACTTTGTTGTGTTACCATTGTATAAAAAGAGAGCGTTGCAACATGAAAAACAGAGAACACAAGGAAACAATTCTTTCCTGCTGTTTTCAGTTTGCATGAATTTTTAACACCTTTACTGGAGACCAAATGTCTGGTGTGACTTCAGTCAGGATTCTTCCTGGGCACTTTGCTGAAGCATTTGTAGTTTTCTGTTGCATTTTATTGCTTATACTTAAGTTAGGCTAAAAAATGAAATAAAATAAGCAGTTGCTATCATCTTGCGTTTCACCTGCTGACTTTCAGAAAGGGAGGTGTACATGGTGTTTATAGGAAGAAAAGTCTTTCACTCAGGCACTATGCTCTTCCAGACTCCCTCCGCTTCTGGCAAACTCCTGCTGGTCATTATGCTGTTAAGTTTTTGACTAATATTTGAAGAAAAAGTGAAATGGTGTTTTGCCATGAGTCTGTCTTGCAGATTTCTGCCATCCTAGAGAACAGCAGTTTTGGAAATGTTCATTTTGTATGCGACAGGTTTGGCCAACCCAGGTCAGTCTCTTGCTGACTGCACTTAGTGCTGCGCTTTTCCTCACCTAGGCTGCAGGATAACCCCATCCCACTGCAGCCCTTAGGCAGAGTGCTGGGATGCTCTACAAGAGATCCGTTTCTTCCTGCCTTCCTTACCCACCAAGGGTGGCCCTTGGGAAGGAGAGGAGGTATTTTGCTGGAGGAGAAATATGAAGGGCTGACTTTGGGAACACAGATCCTGGCGGAGGCGATTAGGTGGAGCAGGTTTTCCTGCAATTGTAGGGGAGATTTTCCTGTTGTGTTTCAGAAACGACTGTCTCAGAGTTGCAGACGCAGTCAGTGCTGCCACAGGATTTACAGGGACGGTGGTAGCTGCTACTGCCTGTCCCAGCTGGGCTGCTGGCGTTTTCCAGGAGGGTCCCTGTCTTTGCAGCAATGTTTCATCCGGAAGATATAGGGCAGGATCCTGTGGTGGGTATGCGGCTGGGTGACTTCTTTGAAGCTAGAGCCAATGCATATGTGTAGGCTTGCCATTGCAAGTAATTTAGGAAGTATTTTATTGCATTTAGCAGTTGTGAGGGAGGAGTTGAGGTTTGCTTGATTGCTGGGATGAATTATCTTTTTGGTACTGTAAGCGCAGGAAAGAAAAAGAGCTTTTTTAGCAAAGAGTATTTTTTTGTCTTGTGTTTTGAAACAAGGGCTTATTGTTGTCTTTCTAGTTGTCATAAAACTAATAGAAGAGACAAAGGGGATACAAGCATCTGCATACTGTTAACATCTGGAAGATTATAATTTTGTTTTACAAATAACAGATGAAGGCTGAGATATGTGTTTAGATGAGAAAAATGAAAAAAATATGGTCATTCTCAAAAGCCTACTCCACTCCTTATGCAAAGGCTTTTAAATCCCACTTACTTACTTATTACTGTTGAAGTTACATAACCTAAAATGATGACACAAGTATGATGGCTGAGAGATGATGTTTTTTCAAAGGATATGATTTTTTGCATCGGTATGCTCAGAGTGATGGTCTGGTCGCTGCAGCTATTTCATGTGCAATTTCTGTATCCACACAAGCCCACAAAAGACACCATACATTTAGGAGGATCACAAGCATGCATAGTCCACAAGTATAGAATTTCTTCTGTGATTTTCCCAGTACAATATTTTGAGAGAAGCAATTATCTGAGAACAAGATAAGGTAACCTCTGTTCAAGTTTTAAAGCAGATATTTAGCGAGCTCCTGGAAAAAAATAGCTTGAGGCTAGCGATTGAGCAGATTCATGCCAGTAATTCTTTCATGAGTGCAACACTATTTATTACAGTAACATTGACCTGTTTGCCAGCTGGCAGGAAATGTACAATTTATTCTAGTTTTTTTTTGAGATAAACTGTGAGACTTTACATATTGATGAGGAACATCTCAAAGGAATATAATTAAGCTATTGTTTTCTCTTTCCATACTATCTTAAAGGCTACTAAGATATTTTTGTAAGTAACATTGAGGACCTTTTGCTTGAGAGGCCTGTTTGGGTGTTGATATAGTGATTTAGAAGCAATTGCTCATTTTAGTTGTCTTTTCCTGCTCCCTTTTGGGATGTTCTGGGTCAATTAGTTTGAGGATGTCAAGTAAACTAGCAAATAGTCCAACCAAACTAGTAAGTAGCCCAGCTACCTGTAGCCAGTGGATCCTTTACGTGTATGCATGTCTATGTGCATATGTGTGCATGTATTGAATAGAGCACAGCCACAGCTGGGTGGTGAAAAAGCATTATCCATTCATTTCATGAGGCTACTCAGTAAGGCCTTTCCTAGGATCAATATCTCCTTGACCACAGGAGAAGAGCTGTACAAACCAACCACCACCCATGTCTCATGGCTGGAGAGAATCATCAGGACACTAAGTAATGAAGATCCTGTGTGAGGACAACCCAAAAAGACAGCACTTTCATTTGGCAGAGTGAGCTTGAATATAATAGTGGAATTTCCGGCTGTTGTGCATTTTCTGGTTAATGTAAAGTGAGGCACCGGTAAATTGAATAATTTTTTTGTATCACTTCACTAGCTATTACCTGGTTTCCTAATTCAGCTCCTACAGCATCTCTCTGGTCATCAGTAGGGTTTAAAAAGGCTGCTGCTATTTACCACTTCTGTTTCTAGCTGCAAATTACATTGCTGATACAGTGCAGCCCTTTGCTGTTCTTAATTTCTTAGCTTGAAGCGATGAAGATTTGCCACAGTGTGGTTACTAAAAACCTGTGAGGCAAGATTATGTGGCTGTGGTTAATCATTGGTTTGTCTCAGGTCTTTAAAAAGTCTTTAAAGGATAACATTCTTAAAGGATCCAAATGCATAGAAGAAAATATTTGAGATCACCAGGGTTTATTGTGGTATGTTTCTGCTAAGTAACACTTTCTCAAGAAATAAAACACACATGGGTGTGCCTCTAGTAAGCAATAAAGCATTATTGGCTTTTTGCAAGAAGTACCAGCTGAAATGACTTAGAAAGTCCTCAAGAGATTTTAAATGGAAACTTGCCGCCTTCTTAGGATTTAGCTTTATTAACAAGGAATAAAAACTAAAACTGTGCATCTCATTGTGTGCAGAGGGTGGTACTTCACTGAGCAGGCTGGGATGGATGTCTGAGTGTCTTCAGGGCAGAACAACTGGCTATTGTTAACCACTACATAAAACTCCCTGCTTCTTTCTTTTCTCAGTTGATTTTTCTGCTTTAACTTTCTGTCCTCTTGTGTTGAAGACAGAATTTTTACTCATTCATTAATCATTCTGGGTTATTTGGGTTAATACTGCCATTCGGTAATGCCAAGCAACCTGAGTAGAGGCCTAGTAAAGTAGCTGCTACACACCTTGGTATCGAGACTGGGAGAAACTTAACCTTTTGAAGCCTGTTAGAGAGCTCCAGTGGGATAGCAGGAAGGGCAGTGATTAACAGCTGGAAGGACAAGGGTCTTGCATCTTGTTCATGATCTGCAGTACAGGAAGGCAAGCTGCTATTTTGTCTGAAAACTATGAATAAAATATAGAAATTGAAGATTTGCTATGCCAAGAAGGCCAGTCTTAGTGCATCCGGAGCTCAGGAAATGTCCACATGCCCTTCATATGCAGCAGAAATGAGAATCATCTGAATCCGGAGAAGTCCCTTTTCAGTAGTGTCAGCTGGAAAGGGGTTACTTTGGCATCATTCTCCTTCAGCTCAGTTCAGATTTCTCTCGGATCTCTGAATACAGGGAATGATAGAAATTATTCATGTTAGAATTATTGGAAGCAAATTTCTCTAAACAAGTGATTGTTGAGCTAATAACAAAGAATATATATAGATTCTTCATTTTATTTATTTTAAATCTCAAGAACACTGGAAATAGTTACTTGTTAGTTGATGTAGTCTTAATTTGTGTTCTTAAGTTCCTTTCATACCTGGAATGAACTAAGTGCAGCTAGAAAGAGCAGATCACTTAATCCTGAAGAGTATGCAAAACAGTTTAAATGAGATGGCTTTAGAGATGCCTGTTTCTTTCTGTTGATTACCAAGGGACCCTACAGAGATCAGTTGGGATGAATGCCACCCTCTGAGTTTAGGAAGAGCTATGAAGCAAAAGAGAGAAACTGGTTTCTCATATTTGTTCTGTTAGTGTTTCTGAGGCACATATCCGAAGAACACTCATAAAATTATTGTTCTAATGAAAAACAGGAACCTAGTATGCTAAGATGAGGTGGCAAAAGCATATTTGTGGTGGCCCTAGTGACACCAGTAGGACAGCAAATGCCCTCACTCCTTTTCAAGCAGGTCTTGGGGGCTGTCAGGGACCTGCATAAGGGCTCTGATGCACAAATGGAGGAGTAGCTATGCCAGTTCCCATTTGGTTATTACTGGGCCTAGGAAGCCCAGACTGGGTATTTCCTGTACCAGTGGCAGAAGCTTCTTTCAGAGATCTAAATAAGATTACCTTCAAAGCATAGATATAATTTGTCCCTTGTCCTCTACCCTTCCATGGTTCATGGCTAATTTCCTATTCTAATTATGTGATTATGGTCTTGATTTTTAAATACACCGTTGATCTTATGGAGTTCAGTGCACTGAGAGTGTGGCAAGCATAAATGAATGCTGAATAGTGAGGTATTTTGCAGTCGCCAAAATCTCTTTGTAGTCTTTGCAGATACGCAGAATACAACTCTGTGAATGTGTTCTCTTAAAAGAAGTCAAAAACCTTTTATAAGCTTTTTTTATAATCACATATGAGGAGGAGAGAGCAGGACAAGGAGAGGTTAACATTATGTGCCTTGTAACGCAATAGGGATAGCTTTATAAGCAAAAGGAGCCCTGGTTAGTCAAAAGTGCATCTTGCAGGTAATTTAAATTCAGAGTCCAGTGGGTGCGAGGTCACAACTTCACACCTGTTGTAGCTCCTGGGACATTTCTTGCTGCTATTTTAAATGTCCTCTTTGATAAGAAAGCAGACCTTTGGTGTTCTTGCTTAAGAACTTATGACATTACTTAGGTGGAGGTGATGGTTATGAATTCAGGTAGTATTTACAATATCCTTTGCACAGCTGCAGGGAAAGAATTCTTAGGACAACTCAGTGGAAAGAGAATGCAATTATTTCTTTAAGTCACCCTAAGTTCTGCCCTGAAATACTGAAGTAGCTTAAGGGGCCCAGTGTTTCCAAGCTGTGCTAAATTACGTATCTGTGTGGGTGAACACATATGACTAGAAGGCATATCTGGCTATTTCTGTTGCTGTATCATCTACATTAAAGATCAGCGAGTACCACGTCACCTAAGGCATTACATAAGTGAAAGTCCAGCTGAGGAAATACTGGAGATTTTCAGCTCTTCTGTGCAACGAAAGCCCTATGAAAACAGGTGGAGTTTGGTAATTACTGTTTTGGGTAAAATTATTATAACTTTCTTTTGTTGCAGAGTAGCATCCATCATCTAGGAAGCTCTTGGGTTGAAACGAGCAAGTTATAGATATATATCAGTATGTAGCAAGTTGCCCCCTTTGGCAAGTTTTTGGAGTTACTCTAGTTGTTTACCATGCTGCCAGCGTCCACAGCAAGATGAGATGTAAATTTGATCCCTCGATATGTGTTGTTGTATAGTTATAGATAAATGCCAGAATAAATGCCAATTTCACAAATGAAGAGTGTGAATTTGGTTGAAGAGGTTTTTGGAACTGATCTTCAGCCATAAATTTGTTAGGAAGTCACTGCTGATGCCAGTAGACTGATTCACACATGCTAAAGATTAAACAATCCTTTGCTTTTCTTGCCCTGAAGCATTTTCAGGAAATATTGAATCTTGTAGCTAAAGAATGTAAAGCTACTAGAGTTGCAAGGATATAAAAAATGTATGTCAGAAAACATTCTTACCAGTATAGGTTTAGGCACACATGTGTAATGTTGTGTCTAATATATTACTATACATTATATTAAGTCAGCTCTTTGTTGATTGTTTTGAGATTTACAGGGCATGATCTTTTATCTTTTCTTGCCTGTTAGCTTTTGAGGCTCAGTTATTGTTTTAGATGCCAAGAAAAGGAATATGTGATGCTGCACCAAAGACTAATTCTCTAAGATCTTCATCTAACTGAATAACACGGAGGATTCTGCTTTTTAAAAATATATTCTGCTATTAGCATACATTTTGATCAGAGAGGGATGTTGTCTAGACTTTACATCACTGCAACCAGCACAGCAGATATGCTTTTGCTGTATTAATATCCTTTGAATATTGCAAACAACTATCTCAACATCATGGAAACACTGTATGTAACTTCTAGACAAGGCAGCTAATCATTCTTCTATCAATGAAAATGTATGAATAGGATGAGCTAGTCATTTTCTTTCATGCTGAGTATTTGTTTTTCCATATCAGGAGCTGTTGAACAAGCACTATCCTTTGAATATTTATTAATTTGCACTGCTTTGATAAAAAACAGTGGAAAAACAAGTATTTGCTTCCTTCAGGGTGAGTGCAGCTTGCTTTTTTTTAGTATTATGGAAGTTTTCATTAAATATTTCTAAAGGAAAAAATACAAATCTTGATTTTTAGTTCATTGTACACTACTTGCCCAAACTGCACTATTTACATGACTATCTCACTAGCTCTGCTCCTGACAATTACTAGCATAACAAGCACTTACAGGCTTTAATGTACCTGCTGCAGAAGGTGAAACTTTGGAGCAACCTTGGCTATGAAGTAATCCATTGGCTTAATCACATTTGAAATGTTTATTGGATGTGATGTGAAGGAATCACTTTTACTTTTTGCAAGGAAAACTTATTCCCAATACAGTTTTGTGTATATCCTAGGACAGGATAGAAAACGGCAAAGAATAGCATTTGCTCCCTCCCTGTCCTCCCCTCCCCCTCCCAAGAGCTAAGAGAAGAATCTACAAGTATGGGTGTTTTTATTGGCCATAGCAGATTTTATGACAAGAATGTAAATTTAAAACTTACTTTTTATAGAGCATTTGACAGAAAAATGCTGTTACTTTGAAAATTACAGCTGTATACTATGATGATAGCCTGTTTAAGCACTGCACAGTTTATTCGGATTGTGTATATTGACTGTAATTCCTCTTGTCCTATAAACCTAGGATGCATATATGTATAGACACACACACATGCATAACACGTAAGTATGAAATGTAATAAAATGTATTTCTGTTATGACTAAAATTTCATTTCATATTAATATAACAGCAGTTTAATAAATTTGATTTTCTAACTGAAAAAATTGACAGGTGTTTTCTACAGAAAGACTTAATCGTCTTGTTTTTGATCTTTAATTTAGCCTGTCATCTTCTGTCCATTTATGAACATTCCTATATATGAGTTTGAAGGGCCAGGGCTAAAATAGCCTTACAGTAGTAGGCACTTGGTAGTAGCCTTAACGCTGCAAGTTGCTAGAAAATGAATTGTTAGGAAAAATAGTATTAAAACCTGCTTGGGGTTATTTTGGCCATCATACACAACAAACTGTGATTTTCCAAGAAAGATAACATATCAAGGAATTTTGGAACATAGCACAGGTCTGGTTCTTTTGCCCACTGTTATTTGTGTAGTATGAAGCTTAAACTTCTCCAGAGCAGCCTACAGTGCTGTTTCCACCTTCAGTGTCACTTAACTGAAACAGCTTTAATTCGTGCAAAGAGCTTCACCTTTGCTAGAGATGAAAGTGAAGTTTCATATGACATAGTCTTCCACCTTTTTTCACTCTGGGTAGACTCTCTTCTCACCTTCCCTGAAAGCTCTAGTTACAGCTGGAACAGAAAAGGAGGCAACACATGGCACGCTAAAACATTGCCTACTAACTTTGGGACCTCTTTCTCAAGAGACAGTTCTCCATAGCCTTGATGATCTTAAAAGTCTTTTCCAACCTGATTGATTCGATGAGTCTATGAAACAGGTTGAGGGAATTTATTCTTTTTTTTATTTTTTAATTTATTTTATGTATTCATCTCTACTAGCACTTAGTGTACTGAAATATATCTAGCTCAGCTTTAGCTTTGTTTATTTTCATGTCTCTCTACTTCTGATAAGTATTGGGTATGTTTCTGTGTGACTAAAAACATTAGTGCCACCTGTGAAACATGTCAGGCTTTTAAAGCAAGAAATACTGGGATGCTATTTCCCTTAGTGTTAGCAGAAGTCTTGCCATGAGCTACATTGAGATCAGAATGTTGTTCACAGTGTTGCTTACCACATAATACATAAGTAATCATTATCTGCTGGGGAAATGTCACAAACCTAAAGTTACTTAGATATGTTGTTGAATTTTAAATCACACTTGTCCATTGTCAATAACATTTACTTTGATATATGTTTTTAAAGCTACCTTTTGTGGCTAGAAAAGTAATACTTCTCTTTTCAATAATGTTTTCAGCAATAGTGCAATTTTCTGCCAATAATTCCATATTTTTGCAAATATGAAATTATGTACTTGAAATTCATTCTTTCCTTTCTGTGTCTGGAGGCTGGCTGTGTAGCTTTTAATTTATGGGGCATGTTGAACATGGAATACAAGCAAGTGCATATATAAACTGTGTGTATTGAGTTTCTGCCTAATCTTTCAGTTTATTGTAACTATGGATTACCTACCACTACAAGAAAAAAAAAAAAACATAAACAGCTGAATACAAAACCTTAAGGCAAGGGCCACTGAGTATGAAAGATTTTGTAGCTGGATCCGTAGCACACTCTGTGTTTCAGGCACCAACCTAAAAGTGAAAGCAGAATTGCTTAAGTCGATTAAAGAGTAATCAGTGAATTGCCCAGAAAATGCAGTCCCTCTCAGTGCCTCTTAAAGGTTTCATTATTCAGTCTCAGATGTGATGTGTTTTGATTTATTGGCAACTGCAAAAGAAAATAGAAATATCATTTTTTGGTTTCTAACAGTGTGCTCAGCTTTGATTACTTTGGAAGATATCTTATTCTGAGATGTTTACAGTCTAAGATCAGATTTTGGCGCTCTTGCTCATACTGAATAGCATTAGTCAGGGCTGAGCTGCTGCTTATTCAGGTCAGATAGATCAGAATTAATCATCAATTGAGATGTTGGTATTTATGAAGAGCCATGATGATGATTCAAACATCTTTACATGAGGCACT
Organism: Forpus xanthops; assembly: GCA_032466535.1. Taxonomy (NCBI): domain Eukaryota; kingdom Metazoa; phylum Chordata; class Aves; order Psittaciformes; family Psittacidae; genus Forpus; species Forpus xanthops. The sequence continues at coordinate 14,418 of JASSUY010007129.1, read as the reverse complement.
GATGCAAACTTTTTGCCACTGTTTTTATCTGTTTATCTGTACTTTTATATGAGTACCATAAAAAAACCTTTTGGTTAAAAAAAAAGTACTTTGGGAAGCAAACTGAATGAAAGAAACTGTTTGGCACATGAAGGAGCAGAAAGAATTTTATACAGAAAGCATAGCATGGAAGAAAGCCCCATATTCCAAATACAGCCCTAAGAAACAAAAAACCAAAAATCTGGCAGGTTTTCACAAGACTGCCAATAGATGAGCAATGAGTAGTCTGCCTTTTTAAAACATTGTCTCCTGCCAACCCCAAACTCCCTTCTCCTATTTCCAGCACAGCATTCAGCCTGCAGAATAAGTAGTGATGAGGTACACAGTTGTGGTGTGGAAGGGATTCAAACAATGCAAGTGAGATTTTGGTCTTCTGGGACTTCTGTTAGACAATGAAGAGGAGGAAAGACAAACTGGTTGTCATTTGCAGAAAGGGCTTTCATCTCTTCTGTGCTGTGTAGCTATGGCTGAGGAGAGAGGAGGGGTTTGTCTTCCTGCCTATATCGAATTGCCAGGCGTTTAATTTTGAACAGATGTATCATGCAATTATGGCAGCTGATGGGTAGTTATAAATGAATTAGTCTTTGGCAAACCGATCTTTATTTCAAGTAAGATCAGTATCACAGAAGATATAGGAAAGCAAATTATGTGATGAGGTCAGTGAGTTTTTTAAATGCTCAGGATTCTTAGTAGAATAAAAGGATGTATTAGTGCAAAGCGGCAAAGTATCTTAATTTCTAAGCATACTGCTGGAACAGATGCATTGTTGCTCTTCCCACAGAGCAAGGAGGACTAAATACTAATGTGTAGTCTAACTTTTCCTCTATTTGTTGAACTTTTCTTTTTGCTGTGGTTCATATTGGGGTTATAGGTAGCATTCCTGTTGCTGCCACCATGCTCCCCACACTAATTGTCATGAAGTACAGCAGTTCAAGCAGGTTTGTTTCCCAAGGCTGCTAATGAGCACTGAGTTCTCCTCAGCCTTAATGAACCAGGGCTTGTTCGTGGGAGATTCTTGTCCGTCCCTCCTTTTCCATGGTCAGGGAAGGAGGCAAGTTCACACAACCAAACAATGACTTTACAGTGTAAAGACGATGCAGCTGTGCCATCTGAAGTCATCTTCAGTTACAGGCAACAAAGCTTAAATAGATTGTACTGTGAAGAGGTACAGCTCTGTGAGTGTGAAGCATAGCTTTGCTTCTGCTTCAGTGACCTGTCTGCTTGCAGCAGCGATGGGCCCTTGACAGGAGCTTAGGCAGGGAGAGCTGCGTAGGGCGATTCTTTCAAAATCACTCTCTGTAACACTGAGCTCAGGAAAGGAAGCAAAAATGAAGTTTCATTTGATCTCTGATGGGATTGTACTGTTGCATTCTCCAGAAGATCCCATGCTCTCCATTTGAAAGTCATTGGTTCCTAATCCACTTCAGGTGATCAGTAAAGCCACTAAAGCAGGTGGTAGTTGGTAAGTTTCAGCTGTAGAGAGTACCCACAAAAAAGTGGATGCAGACACACAAACAGACTCCTTCTAGGCAAATCACACATTTCACTATCTCACTGCATTTTACTTTCTTCCTCTCTAAGGGTTCTTCTTGTACCAGAAGTTAGTATCATCAGAAATTTGAGCTAAACTGCAGTTTACCATTTACTTCATCCACCTTCCTTTAAGGATTTCAGTTATGACACTGGTGCAGTCCTCTAGGTATATTTATCTTACTGCAAACATGTATGTCGTGTATTTTGGGGCATATGCATACAGATGCGTGCACACAAGAGTACAGGTACATATAAATACAGTTGTGCATGTTCTTGAAATACATGGAAGGAGTGTATTAGTATATGATATATATGCCATACATATATACTAAGTATCAAATAAAAAATAACAAATGCTTTCCTAGAAGCATTATTCCCTGTATGTATTCGAATATACATTTTTGCAAGTAAACACAGACGTGCTTTAAATGCTGTGCTTTTGCTATACTAACAAATGAACATTTCTGTCTGATAAAATAACTGTTAATTGGAATCACGGTTGTAAGGCTGTCAGTCATAATACACTGGACTAATCCTGGCACAATGTTACACAAAGATGAAGGTTTTTTAGGAAGTTTTACTACTAGAAGAGTGAAGCCAAAAACAGCATCTGCAGATGAGATCTAATTTTGCTGTTTGATGGTCATCATTTTGGGTTTTAATAATGCACAGAAACATCTGCTGTTTTCCTCGATCACATGAAAGAGCAGGGGAAAGAGAAGGAAATCAAGAAGGAGCTGCCTTTTTTTTTTTTCCTAAATGAACAGAAAAGAAAAGAAAAAAAAAAAAAGGCAGTCCAGTTTTTAAATACCTTGATATGTTCATGTGCAGGTTCAAAACTTTAGATTGCTCTCCCGCCTGGCGTGGTAGGCTGATAGCCCCAGGAGCAGCGGCGAAAGTTGACAACCCCCCACGGCTGACCCCTCATGTCCTCTCTCGCTTAATCGAATTTTACGTGTGTTTCCAGATAGCTGATCAGCTTCCCTGGATTTCGCTGACGCCACAGGAAAGCTTTGCCTGAAGATGGAAACACTGGAGTCAGAACTGACCTGCCCTATCTGTCTGGAGCTGTTTGAAGACCCGCTGCTGCTGCCTTGCGCTCACAGCCTCTGCTTCAACTGTGCGCACCGCATCCTGGTCTCCCACTGCGCCACCAACGAGCCGGTGGAGTCTATCACCGCCTTCCAGTGCCCAACCTGCCGCTATGTCATCACCCTCAGCCAGCGTGGTCTAGACGGGCTCAAGCGCAACGTCACCCTGCAGAACATCATTGACAGGTTTCAGAAAGCCTCGGTCAGCGGGCCCAATTCCCCCAGTGAGACCCGCCGGGAGCGGGCGTTCGATAGCAACAGCATGTCGACCTGTGAGAAGGTCCTCTGCCAGTTCTGCGATCAGGACCCTGCCCAGGAGGCAGTGAAAACCTGCGTTACCTGCGAAGTGTCGTACTGTGAGGAGTGCCTGAAAGCCACTCACCCCAACAAGAAGCCATTCACCGGTCACCGTCTCATCGAGCCCATCCCAGACTCTCACATCAGGGGATTGATGTGCTTGGAGCATGAGGATGAGAAAGTTAATATGTACTGCGTGACCGATGACCAGTTAATCTGTGCCTTGTGTAAACTGGTCGGGCGACACCGTGACCATCAGGTGGCAGCTTTAAGTGACCGCTATGACAAGCTAAAGGTTAGTGTTACCTATTGGTCTTCCTATCCAAACAGCATGTGTTTGGGAAGGGAAGTGCCCTTTGGTTGCATGCTGAATTCCTTCTTTGGACAGGGCTTGGGAAAGGTAGGAGCATGGTCTATAATCAGACAAGGTATACATACAGATCTGTATGTGTATTTGATCATCACCATTTAAAAGGTGTCAGATTTTGCTCAAGGAAAGATTTCTTAGTTGTGCATCAAGTTTTCTGTCATAGAGAATATGACACAGATACTACTGTTTAGGTGATTTTTCTTATCTAGCTATAGCTTTATTCAAGGCAGCTGTCAATGTTTAGTGCTGACTGCACATACATAGGCACTGATTGAAATGTCAGGCTTTCTTTGCATACACTCCGCTGTTTATTTTTCATTTGGTTGCTTTCATTGTGAAAAACCCTTTGCATCGCTGCTAACAAGAGATGCATTTATCTGTGCTGGCTTCAGGGATGCCAGCTGCTCGTCCAGCCAGGGAAACCATATGCTGGCACTGTTCTTTCCACACTACCTCCCACCTGGGCTCACTGGCAGTGCTGTCCTGGAAACAAAACCAGAATTGTTTCTGGGTGTCTTGTGCTGTTCCCACAGTTCAGTGAGCTCCTAGCACACCTCCTTCCTGGCTCCGACAGCCCCCTGGCCCTGTGCAGGGCCTCTGGGCAGGATGGCAGCAGGCAGCGAGGTCTCAGTGTGCTCTGGGGGATCTCCATGCTGCCAGTGGAGGTAGAGCTCCTGCTGAACAGCAAGGCAAGCGCCAGTGGCCTCCCATCTTCCTCAGTGTACATACCTCTCATGCTGAGTTTGGTGCTGCTGCAGAGCAAAGGCAGGACCTAAGCATCCCCTGCTTCCCTCTACACACTCTCTCCGTACAGTTTATGTGTGCCTGCGTGCAACTGGGGAGAAATTTTTAAAGATGGACTGCAATTGAGAAACCACAAGTGTGGAGGGCAAAGCTTATCTGCCAGCCTTCTCGCACAGGATTTCAGAGGTGGGAAAAACAACGGAGTTAATAGGTTTAATTAACTGGAAGGCTTTTCTTAAATACCTTCAGACAAAGATGTGTGGCTGCACAAGTGTATAATAACTTTAGATGATTGCAGGTGAAATCTGCATACGTAGATGTGGGGTTTGTACCTCTTCGCATGCAGAAACATGCAGAACATGTTCTATGATTATAGTAACATAATGAAAGAACCTTCCTTACTTGGACCTGTGAACCTGATTGCTTCCTTTCCTCTCTTAAAGGCTTTTTATTTACCAAGGAAAACTTATTGGTTTAGCTTCCTTTTTTTTTCTTTTTTTTTTTTTTAATTATGTTTTATTTTTTTTTTCCTGAACTAATTTGCTATTTCAACAGACATGGATATACCCACAAATACAGAGCATGGGCCATTAATGTGAATAAAAGATGCATGGGCTTCTTGTTGTTTTCAGTAATCCAGTGGGTTCATATCCTTGGCAGGTACTACTATTTAGTAAGCTAGCAGTGTATTGTTTATCAACTTTTTATGAATGGTCTGAATATGCTACTTAACAATACCTTCAATGTTAAATACAGAATTAATATATTTTTGAGCATGCTAAAAAATAATAAAGATCTCTTAGTGTTATATGTGTAGATGTGGCAAGTATGGAAAACAGACTTTAAAAGGCATGTCTTTTTTATTAGAAACTTAGGTGGTTTCCATACAGATCTAGCATCCATCCTCTGTTCATAAGAAGGTAATCTGAAAGCAATGTCTTTCCTTTCCTCATTGTCTCTTCCATCTCAGAAATTTGTGCTAGTTTATGTATCAGACTCTGAGAATGACATTTTCAGTTCCGTAGACTGGCATTTATCCCTAAGGAGTAAGGGAATGATACACGTTTACACCAGTGTTTGGTAGCTGACGGGCAAGAATTCAGGTCCATTTTCACCTTCAGGCCTCCTTCTTTATAAATAGCAATACAACTTCTTGAGTTATGCAACTAATGTAAATCTTAGGTATGAGCTTGTAGGTTGTACGTATTAACTTACAGATAATGTGCATCTGCCAATGGCAAATTCAGTGTTCAACTGGATCAGAAATTCCTCAACTGAAAAGTGGGTTGTTGCTTGCTATATTGCTTCTGTCTTTTAATATAAGTGGAGTTTGATAATTAGACTACCCAAATCTTCAAAAAAATCTCTGAAAGAATGGGCGTGTGGTAGCCAGTACTATAGTGGATTCATTAAAGAATTGGTCGTTAATTGTATCTTTAAAAAAGCAAAACTGCTTCAAGTGACACTTTCTGTCTTGTGATTTTTCTTTTTAATTTGGCACACTGTTGATGCTAACAACAGCAACTGGTGTTGCTCTGGGTGTTAAGCTATGCTAATTACTTGCATTCTCTTCCAGCAGTGTTACTAATTGTTTAAAAAATGACTCACCCTTCATTAAGCATAGGACAAAAGATGCCATTACAATCTAGCTCTTTTATTTTTTTTGCAAAAATGAAACTCTTTAATTAGGAATTCTGTATACTTGTCCAGCAGAGGCATCTACACTGAAGTGTTTAATGGTCAATAATAGCAGTTGTGGACATCTCAAAATAAGAAAGTGTTTTCCTTTGGCAACTACAGCTCCAACTTTGAAAGGTACTTTTCTTTCTCAACTTGCACTGGGGCAGAGCAGGTTGAAGGCACTTGTGTTCTTCCAGGAGCAGTCCTTTCATACTTAGCCACACAGACATGTGATATACCATCATGCTTATACTTAATATTTATAGATATGTTTTGAGTTTTATTCTGGTTTTCTTTTTTTTAGTAGATCATGGACTTTTTTTTTTTTTTTTATTATTAGATCATAGTGCATGTTAAAAACGGAAAAATTATAAACCGTGACCGAATGAGAGAACAGGAAATATTATGGTGAGACACTGAATTTATCATACATGTGGTATAAATTAGAAATAGAATCATAAAATCATAGAATGATTAGGGTTGGAAAGGGCCATAAGATCATCTAGTTGCAACCCCCTCGCCATGGGCAGGGACACCTTACACTAAGCTAAAATAGTATTTAGCACACTGAAATACTGTTTAGCTACATGAACAATAAGCACTTTTAAATAGAAAGTGCAAATGTGTATGCTTACCTCACCATACTATCTCAAAGGAAATATTTATGGCTGATTACTTTCGATACTTTTCTTTTTTCTTGTCATAATGAAAAAGGCAAGGCAATTTAAAAATGCATTCATTATTTTTAGGGACAATTTCTAAAATTAACATTGTTCTATGGATGTATTTATACTCAAGAAAAAGGTAAGAAAATTAAAAGATGGATTTATTTTGAACGATACAGGGTGTTTTTGTGAGAAAGAAGTTACAAGGTGCTGCTGGAAAGATCACTCAGTATTGGCAAAGATCTATGAAGAGGTGTAGCAAAAGAGGAAGTTAGACAGTAAGGTATATTTTTAAATGATGTAAAGACAGCATAACTCCACTGAAACCAGCGTTTCTACTTGCCTTCATATTTACTGGGAATCTGGCAGCTGGTGCATATGTTCTTGCCAAAAAAATAAATTTGGCACAATTTTTGTATTGCTTAGTCAAGAAAGATCTTTTGGTGAACCAAGCTGCTGTAGGTTAGCTGCGGTTCTCCATGGTTTTGTTTGAATTTTATTAGTGCTGACATACTGGGCATGTCTATGAAGGCAGGACAGCCCTCTGAATAGCACTCAGGAATTCCAGGAACAAAAGAGAGCTTCTTGTTTGTGCAGTTTTCACCTAGTTTTAGTGGCAGAATCCATAAACATCTATTTTATCTAAACTGTTGATTTGGGATGTGAGGATTCTTTTTTCTATGGTGTACCAACACAACTGCAAGTATTTTTTTATGGGAAGCAGTCATAAACTCATTCCTCATGGGGAAAGTTGCATTCAACTCTTATAAACGTACTTGTACTGTGCAAAAGTAGAAGTCTTTTGTTAAGTCCATGGTTTCTACAAAAATATGTCTGATTCACTGCTGTGTACATAATGAATTCAAAAACTTATTTAAATGTCTTTGCAGAGATACTGGCAAAATATTTTTTGAAACTTTCCAACTATTTTTATTTGACATTATTTAATAATTGCCACTTAATCATTAATCTGCAATAATAATCAGTATAGCGTGATACTGTAAGAACCCAGCACTTACAAATCTATACTCATAAAGTGGGGTTGGCAATAGGGGAACATTGTTTTCTGGACTGAAATAGAAATACATTATGCATATACATGTAAATGTGTCTATATACATTTTATTCATTTTACACGCATATTTATAGGGCTTGTGTTAATATATAAAGGCAATACTGCATATGTTTTATATACATATATGTAGACTTGTCTAGCATAAAAATACATGGAATTTCTAGTAATGTCTAAGATAATATCTAGAATCTTGAATTTGAATAAATACCCATATACCTATATTTTTAAGAAAATATTTACAATTTCATATATAGGTGTAGGTCACTGAACATGTATTTGATCATGTATATGTATATAAGCTACAGAAAATAGACTTGATCTCACACATATATAAACTGTGATATTGTTTTGTGACATCCATTTTTAATGTTACATTGTTTTGTTTGTTTGGTTTTTTTTAAGTAGCCCAGTATTTTCACCTCTATAGTTTCCCTGTGTATCCTTTACTGTCTTCCTTAAAGGAAACTATTCAATTAAAAGGAAATATAGCTGATATGTTAGGACATTGTATATCTGTGTTACAGTGTTACATTGTGTTTAATAGAGTCAGAATAGAAAGTTAGTTTCTATAGTGCATGCAGTTAAACCACTGTATCCAACCTGAAAAAAATGTGAACTTGTGGACTTCCGTTATTATTACATTTTTATTAGATTAGATGCATCTTATTCTTAAATTATTATTCGATTAGTTGCAGGTCAATATTATTAGATTATTGTTTGAGCAGATACTGCTTGACAGGTATTTCAGTGTCGCATTTTTTTATGAAATTGAAATGATTAATGGTTGCATCTATTAAAAGGGACTATTAGTTGATATTACTTCACCCAGAAATAGATACAAAAATATAACCAGTTGTCCTTCAGTATTTGCAAAAATCAAAAAATATTAAGTTTTTGCATGAAAAAGGATCAATGTAGCAATGAACCAATTTACTAAAAATGCTTTCCAGATGAAACTGGTTTATTAGTAGTATCAAAATATTAATGTATTTTATCGCACTAATATATAAATATTAAGACAGACTTTACAACATTCTCTCTTTAGTCTAATATTATCACAAGGGGCTGTGGTTCCTCCAGCTGGTATTTCTTTGGTGGAGTTTAGAAGGTTAATAGAAAATGTTGGGGGCCTACAAAGTATACTGTGAAAGGGACTCTTCATTAGGAACTGTAGTGATAGGATAAGGGGTAATGGGTTAAAACTTAAAAAGGGGGAGTTCAGGTTAGATATAAGGAAGAAGTTCTTTACTTCTGGTGAGATTGGTGAGGCACTGGAATGTGTTGCCCAAGGAAACTGTGAAAGCTCCATCCCTGGTGGTGTTCAGTGCTAGGTTGGACAGAGACTTTGGTGACATGTTTTAGTATGAGGTGTCCCTGCTTGTGGCAGGAGGGGCTGGAACTAGATGGTCTTAAGGTCCTTTCCAACTCTAACTATTCTATGATTCTGTGTCAACACACTCACACAACATTAGTCTTTTTTTTTGGGGGGGAGGTGTTTTGTTGGGATTTTGTATAAATTTTAGGTTGTTCTAGCAAAGCATAAATTTCCTTGTGTTTATGACTGTGCATAATGAATTGACTGTGGATAATGAATATCACAATAGGTATAAGTACTATGAGTTTTATCTACCTAACATCCTTAAAATAATCTAAGCCAAATTAAAACTATAAGCCATATAAAACTTATGGCACAAATTTTATAGCAAGGTCTTTTTAAAAAAATATTCACATACTATTTGTTTCCTTCACTTTTTAGTAGAAATTATGGTGTTGAAGGTATAATCTATTCGGGAAGAACAGGAAAACTAAATAAAGTTGGAAATAATGCAGCATTGTTATCTTTGTTCTCATGACTCTGGTTTCCATTGAAGCCAGACTGGGCATTAAGTAAAATATATTTTCATCCTTTTCCAGGGATCTGGTCCAAACTGGTACTGGATTTTATGTCCATGTTCTAGCCATGAATTTGCTTATTGTAATGTCCTTTTGACTGATCTTATATGTTTTTAAGATACTTGAAGGTTGTTGGTAGAATATAATGCATGACACATACTTCCTCAGAATGAGAAGTTGTATTTAAAGAATAAATAATAAAGCAATAAAAAATAAAGCAATAAAAATGGAAATTAAGCAAGTAGATGAGATTAAGGGCAAATAATGAACTGTTCTAGAACACTGAGCGAAGGTTGACCCTTTGTTTAGGAAATACAGTGTCTGCCTACTAGAGTAACAAAGATGGGAATGGGAACAGGAAATGTTACAAGCAAGTGGCCTTTCAAAAGCAAATCATTTATGGGGTTTAGCACAACAGCATGTTTTCTCATAACTGATAAATAGAATAAGTAAGCTATAATACCTGTATGTATCCTTAGCACTGTCAACCTATACATAGGAGTTCATACCAATCAGAAATGGTGTATTAATTTAGGAAGCCTGAATAGTCCATGGAGAGAAACTTCTCTAGAAGGTCATGGACTGGAAAGCTGTATTGGGTTGCTAAAGCACACTTTGGACTCAAAGGCTGATATGGGCGATAGGACTGTGTTTCCTCTTTCTCCCACCCAGCCATCCAGCCCCTGTCTCTCTTGGCATTCCTTGAGCCTCCATGCAAGAAGCCTTTTCTTTTGCTAGGAAGGATGATGTTGCCCTTGAGAATCAACAACACCAAGGATGTGGGACAAGAGGATTCCTGTCCTTCACAGCTTTCACATTTCATTTATAAGAAACTCAAACTAGACAGACCTTGCTCTGTTTTCTAGTTGTCTAAAATCAGTGGAAAACGAAGGATCAAAGAAAGCACATAATTAGATTATCATAGTGTGACTATACTATTATCCTTAGGCCTTCTGTAAATGCTTACTTAAGCATTTCTTATCCTTTCACAGTATAAATTCTGAATTGGAAGCTCATTATTTTCATCAGTAAAGCACTTAGAACATGTTGGGTATCTAATAGATAAGTAATATATCATTGACTTTCTTGATATGTGCCTTGATAGTGCCAGCAGGATTGCTTTTTGTGACAGCTTTTTTTTGTTGTTTTTTTTTTTTTTGTTTTGATTTTTTTTTTTAGTTTTTTACAAAACCTGTGGAATATCCCAGGTTTTGTTTATGACTGTGAAAGAAGAGCATATGCAGGGTTGTTTTAATGTCTTGGACAAAAATGTTTGAGGGACTGGAGCTCTGGGCTGCCTCTACCCTACAAGTCCCCTCTATTAGAGCTTACCTGCCACCTTTCAGCTATCCCCAGTTGCCAGGCTATGAGACTTTGTCCTACCTGGAATTGCACTGCAAAATTTGAACAAATTCCATGCCTCCTGCTAGCACCTGTGTGTTTGCACATTCACCTTGTCTTCTTTGAAAGAATTCTGAGATCCTGAATGCTGAAAACTGGAAAAGGAAGAAAAAGGGACAAGTAATGAATCTACAATTAGAAGTATGGCTCTGTAAAAACATTTCTTCATCTGTCTCAATTATAATGCTATTGCACTTCCAGACTATATGGACTATTAACTTGTTTGCATTGAATGCATGCTCAAAGTTGTGTAAGTTTGAATTTGAAAGCAAAAAGTTATAATGGTTTGGAGTTTTTTTTCTGTGCTTACAACATTTACATCTTTGGAGAAACAAAAATTTCCTGCCAAAATATAATGTCAGCCTTCTACTTTGAAGCCTTCAATTTTAGCTTCCACACAGTGTGTTGACCATAATAGCATAGAGTAGCAGTATGACCCTATAATTATATTTTACAGTATGAAAGGGATCAAATGCAGCACAGATGAGAGGTGTAGCTGGAATGCCTAGGGCTTACTTTTTCCTTTGTGATTTATCTATTCAATTAGTTGTGATATTGAGAATGATCTCCTAAACTACAACAGACCCCTCATCTCTAACATTTTAGTGGCCCAAAGAATGTTGGCTGCAGAAACCAAATGCTTAAAATTGGAAAAAGCAAGGATATTCTGGTAGAGTAATACATAATATGCAACTTCATATCTATATAAAAATTAAGGGGGATTTCACTGAAAAAAATGAAAAGGAATTTCTGTGGGCGTTTTTGACTCTGGAACAGATGGCATTCCACTGTGCGACCATCTCTGCCAACTGCATCTGTACATTATAGAAATTATTTTACTTAATTTTAATATGCTAATTCCCAAAGGCTCAATTAAAAAAAATCCTCAAATATAAGATCTTGTACAAGTATGTGAAGTGTAATCCTAGGTTCAAGGAATATTCATTCAACTACGCTTAAATCACAATACAAAGGCAAGCATAGTTGGTGCATAGAAATTTTATATGGTCATAGTAATATTCAGGCAAGCTATTCTCATTACATAATGGGTAAGATTAAATAACAAAAATGTTTTAAATTATTACTGACTAGTTCCACTAGTCAGGGGAAGCACTAGTATTTGATTTCTTGTAATCATTATGGTTTGAAATACAATAGCCTCACTCCTTCTTGTCACTGCATTCTTGTGGATTGTATGTAGGAGAAGAGTTCCCAGTACAATTCCTGGCTCTATATATCCTGTCTCATGTGCCAGCCTAATAACAAATTAATCCTGATACCCAAACTGATGTTAGTACACTGTTATAACAGTATTCTCTACTGGCTGAAAAAACTCCCTAAATTTGAAAAAAAGAACTAAAATATGTAATAGTCCAGAATTTGAGTACTTTAGTGTTTCAGCTTTTATTTCTTAATGATCTTATGGTTTTAGTATCACATTATTTTTCTAACAGCTATTCTAAATAAAGTGAAAAAATTCTAGCACAGTGAGAAAAGGTCTTTCATGTGACAGCTCATATAAATTACAATAAGTAGTAATATAATGTATAGTCTTGTCTTAAAAAGTAAAAAATTATAAAGGACTCTTATTGATGACATTACTTCTTAGTGCCATACTGCACAAATTTCGTTTCTTACACCATTACTCATTATAGGCTCAACCCTTGTGGGTGATAAATCACTGTTAATACCAGAACAGATGAAAATTGGAGCTGTAATCTGTTGATAAACTGTGTGAAGAGATGGGAAGGAGAGGGGGGATGGAGCTCCTGGGTCTCAGGGCTGATACCAGGATCAATTTGTCAGGACACCTTTTGTTCAGAGATATGCCTAAATCATAATCATGAGCCACTCCAGCATTTTTTTCCTGTATTTTTCCCTGTAATTCCACCTAAATTCATACACATCTTGAAATACATACTTTCAGGGTATTAAACTTTTTTTTCTTTTTTTTTTCCTCAGAAGATAAAAATTAACATGTTCAGGTATAAATAAGCTGAAACATCTCTAATGGCAAGTAGTATTGGAAGATTTCTTACCAGGCTCAGAGTATCAGAGCCAAAAAAGAAACAAACAAAAAAAGAAAAACCAAAAAACCTCAGAAAAAAAAACAAACCAAAGTGCTCCCCTGATGAATATTTCAGTGTTTCTCTTTCTTCTAAAAGTATCCACGTACGTGCAAAACACCTTAAGACTTGTCAAGCTCTCCTGTAATATCAGCATAAACTGCATGTTTACTCCATGCAGTTTATATTGCGATTTCATCCTCTGAATAGCAGTGTAAATCCAAGCTTGTAATACATTTGATTGCCAGAGAAATTTTCCATTGTCTTTCATTAACTACTAGAGAAACAAAAGCATCCTGTGACAAACTAAAAATGAAGACCCTATTTTGTTTTATTGGTTATAAAGATTAATGTTCTCTTAGTAAGAACCCAGTGTTTTACTCTAAGACCAGCTAGTAGTTGCTGTAGTTCCCATGGTACAGTAGCTCCGCACCGTAACTCATCTCTGAGCTCCTTGAAACATGCTGGCTATTTTGAAATGTGAAGCTATATGCCCAAGTTTTGTTATTTGTTATGATACAGTCAGACTTTAAAAGAGATTAAAGACAGGCAGCTGTTCACAACATATGTGTCTCATGGTGGAAGCATTAAGCAGACTTGTTAGACTGTAGCTAATGACAGTGTATACAAACTTTATTTCCACTTTAAGCCAGCAGCATATGGAGAATAGAACTCATTCAAACTGAATTTTAGAAGTATCTATCTTAATAATAAGCTAGTAATGAGAAGAAAGCATATCGATAGTGTATGGATGGCAGTTCATTTGAGTTGCTATTTAAAATGTTTTAATTACGGCTCAAAGACTGCAAATACATACATGCAAGAAATCCCTTGAAAGGAATAATTGAATACATTGAATGAATGAATAACAATTGAATTACAAATAATATCTGACTGACACAATCAGGTTTTTTTGAAAATCAAATTTGTCAGTCAAAAATTTGTAGAAGCATAGGATCATAGAATGGTATGGGTTGGATGGCACTTCAAATATCATCTAGTTCCTAATCCCCTGCCATGGACAAGGACACATTCCACTAGACCAAGTTTCCCAAAGGCCCATCCACCCTGGCCTTAAACACTGCCAGAGGTGAGGGATGAGACATCTGCGAATTCTCTGGGTCACCTGTTTCAGTGCCTCACTACTCTCATAGTGAATAGATATTTTCAATGCCTTTCCCAATATACCTAACATGACTATATTCTGTAAACTATAAAAGGGGAAAAATACACATGCAGATATACAAGAGACTGGTAGAGGGGAATAATTGGAGAGAAAGCCCCTGTGTTTTTCCGAAAAGTCATGGACCTTGTGGTCATGCTAGGGTCTTTCCTGCGATTCCTGCTTCCCCTGTGTTGACAGCTGATTGGGCAATGGGTCAGTCCAGGATGACCCTACCAATGCTGGGGTTCTCCCATAGTACAGGATGTTCTTCAGCTCATCAGGAGTGAGCAGCATTTGCTTTTCTGTAAGTGCTTGTCATGGTTTCAGCAGTAGCAGTCATTTTTCTCCTTCTTGGTAGCTGGTGCAGTGCTGTGGTTTTGATTTTGGGCCTGGGAACAG
>JASSUY010007127.1:17004-29062 GCA_032466535.1 Forpus xanthops | reverse complement strand
TCACCACTACACAGCAGTGTGCCTGAGTGCTGCACACCGTAGTGCTATACAGCACAGTGGCACAGCTGCTTTTAGACCCTGTCTCTCTCCACTGGAGCAGCTCATGGGGTCATTGGTAGCAGGGGGTGGTTTGTAGGGCTGATGGGCAAGTCTCCACAGTGAATGCCTTCTGCCCTAACTCCATGTGACTGGGAGCTCAAGTGCAAACACCTTTACTGGGCTCTCAGGTGGCCTGTAAAGGTTCGCAGCTGGAAAGGGGGGGAAGGAATGAGGATGAGCATGTAGCAACTATCAGAAACACAGAGTTTGTAGTGAGGGAAGTTGTCTCCTGCTAGATTAATCAACAGTGCTGAAAAAAAAGGACAAGTCTATGGCATGCATATCTTCCTTCAGGCTTGTATTACAACATGGATTCCCATGAAACAGAGCAATGTAGTCTTCCAGCTACACAAAACTTACTGAAACCAGGCTAGCACTGTACGTCAATCTCCAAATGGGTATTTTTCCTTTTCTGTCATATATATATTAATTTAAGTGAATACCCACTAGGTTCCTTAGCATATAATTAACTCTGCACCAAGTATAGCCACTGCTTCCCTGAGAAGATGTGCACATTTTTCAATAGCCAGAGCAACAGAGGAAACAGAGCCAGATGGGGAAAGCCTTACACTGTCATCCATTACAATTCATAACTTTGAATGTAAATTGTGCTTGACTGACCAATCCAGTATAAATGTGGACAGATTATAGGTCTCCAAATCTGTGTTCTGTTGCAAATGCTTTAAACTTTCTGGGTGAGAGCCTATTAGGTCCAGGGCTTGCTTAACTGTAGCAAAGTGCTTATGGAGGATGCCCAATGCCAGCTTGAAACACCTCATATGGCAGCAGGTCGGTAAGCTCCCTGTGCCATCATGGTAGAGATACAACCAGCAACAGCAAAAAGGAGCAACTTTGCAAGGAAGGATTCAATACCACCGAAAATGCCATGAGCCATCATCACACCACATTGCATCACAAGGATGCTGACTTGTCTGTCCTGATGCATTTCTATTAGCCGGTGGGTGCACTGATAATAATCTGGGTTTTTTTCATCCTGCTTTGTTGAAGTGAAATTATACTGGTTTCATCAGCAGCAAGAATTGACTGACATGCAAGACCAACTGCATGCTTGAGCAGCAGAAGAGGTAGCAGAGGACTTCTGTATCTGTCTCCTGTGCAGTCTGAAGACTGCTTTAAAAGCATTATACACATGTACATGCATACATGTGTGTGTAGTTTCTTGTCCTTTCCTACCTGTGTTCAATAACACCCTGCCCTACTGCTGCAGTTCCTACTGCACAGCTACTACAGCTGTATCTTCAGATCTTCTTCTAATTTGTGTGCAGATTTCACCAGTATTTCCAAATGATTTTGATTTCACTGGTGTATGATGTTGTTCCTCCAGTACAGTGGCACAATGACCAGCGAGCAAAGAATTGCTAGTTGGTGTTGAGATGTATTTCTACAAGATAGCAAGGAAACTGCTTTGAAGGAAGTAGCTGGTGGGTGGAGGGAAAGTGGAATGCAGGAATATATTAGACACCCCAGAGAAACATGAAAACAAATTCACTGAGTTTGCCAAAGAGGACTTGACTTGGGGTATTTTTTCCACTGTACTTCAGAAAGTTGTAAATGCCAATGCTTCCTTATTCATCTGCAGTACTGACAATTTAGCAGTAGCTGGGTGTAAGCACCTAGATAATTAATGTAGTTTTATTTCAGCAAGATTCCCACTGTTGGCAGTAAACCCCCTAAACCAGGCCATTTATGTGTGTGCAGCTACATTTATCTCCTTGCAGCTTCCAAGGGCCTCGTCCTCCTGTCTCTTATGCAGACATGTACTTAAATTGCAAGAGGAGCACCAGCAGCTAGCCCTCTCCCAGAGCCCGCACACTGTCTCAGATGGTCATGGGACAGTGCGGAGAAGTGATGCCCAATAAAATTCAGCCACCTTCAAAATGAAGGCTTCTAACCTTTCTCCCAGCATGGCGAGGTTTCTAGGTAATAGGGCCTCTTAAGTAGACCAAATGTAAAATGGGACAGATTTTTACTTTTTAATGCTCCCAATGCACTAGAACATTAACTCCTTTCTTTATTCTTTTTGTTTGTAAATGTGTTGTTGACTCTAATTGGTACATCATGTCTTTGGCCGTTTTAAAATCCTCTATCCACTGGTATTACTACTTCCCCAGGGGCACACAGTAGTCAGGTGCTATTTTTAAACTCTTCAGTCAACCATGACTTCCTTTTTACCCATTCACTCTGTTGCTGCTGTACATGGCATTCCTCATCATTTTGTGATTTCTACTTATAAGGAATAGAAAGAACAAGTAGTGATTCTTGCCTGTGCAGGAGTAAAGCACAAGTTAGATCACAGGATGAGGTACAGATTGAATCATGTCTCAGGTATTCACCCTCCAGTGTCATATTGTACCTGAGTTAATGCAGACCAGAACTCACACTACAAGCACAAGTACAAAGCTCTCAGTTTGTTCCCAAAGCTCCCATAGTGTCACAGGGTTTTCTATGCCAGCTATATGCACTTTTTTAAAATTACACACACAAAAAAAAAAAAAAAAGCCCAACAGCACATCCGTGTGTGTGTCTGCAGAACTGCACGTGGGCAATTTATTGAGCCATTTAATTACAAGGAAGCTGGAGCGTGAACAAATGAATACACTCAAGGTTTGCTTGGTTATTGAAGGCAGTCCTTGTCTGCCTTATCCCCAAACAAAAAGTCTCAAGGTGTTTTAAGTGCAGCTAGAAGGAGTCAGACATTGAATGTTACACCAAACTCTAACACTGATACAACTGTGAGACCACTGGTGCCTACCTCTTTTGCTTTAAAGCTACACTATTTGGTGCTAGTACGCTGCTGGGCCCATGAAGCTGGTAACATCTTCCTGCTTGGCCACCAAGAGCCAGCAGGACCCTGCTGATAACTATCTGTCATGTATTTATAAGCAGTTAGGGGTGGATTGAAAATATTGTGAGACCCTCAAACCCATGGCTTTAGTTACGCTGTAACATGCACTAGCATTGTTTGCCACATGGTATTATATTGTGGGGAACAAATCGATCAGCCCTTCGTCTTGGAAGACCAGGGGACTGTGACCTATGATTTACATTCCAAAGCACAGGAAAGAGTTAAAAAATGTTGTCCAAGAGCAGGAAAACATTATCCAGTCCTGCAACCTCTCAGCTGTGTTTTTGCAGGCGTATCTTGAGAGCAGCAGGATGAGTAGATCCACTTCAGAACTAATGAGAGAAAGGTTCAGAACAGCAGTCATTGCTCTAAAGTATTAATGTGTGTTACAATTACCTACTGACTGTATTGAAATAAGAAATGTTACTAGAAGAAGAGCTATTTGAGAACGTTCTGCCATTATTTTATTGAATGCATTAGCTTTTCTTTTTTGTACACCATTCTGTTACTCCTAATTTACAGGTCGTTTCCTTAAACTGTTGCACAGAACATGATGTACCAATACAGCATTGCTGAGAACAGCCATCTTTAGAATATGTTTTAAAGATCTGAATTATACCAAAAATTAAACAGCAAGCATAAGGCCTATTTTTTTTTAACATATGTTCCAATGCTGTTATTTCCATTTTCCGTATCACATTCGTACTGTCTTGAGCAAAAGAGCAATCTTGAGTTTGAATTTCACAGTTTATTGCCTACTAATAAGAACTTTAAATCATCCATTCTGATATTAACAAATATAGATAAGCAATTAAACAGCACTGAGGGGAAGTACCTCAGCTTCCCCTCAGACACCTCTGCTGTCCCTTCCTGGCCTTCCATACTCTCAGTTGACTCAGGGCCATGGGCAGCACAAGAGACTGATGCCAGCCACTGTGGCTCCTCTTCTGTTTCCAGTTACTGTTTCTCACTGCACTGCTTTGCCCTTCTCCACCAGTCACAGTCCCTTTAGAGTCATACCTCCTCCAGGGTCTCCTGTCTGCCTGCCGCTCCCCAGGGCATTTCTTTGCTCTAGCACTCACTGGTGGCAGCTCTTTGCCCCAGCCCTGCTCAAGCTGGGCCAGTACAGGATGGTCTGTGATCTCCTCTCAGGTCACCCCTGCAGCCCCCAGCTACCAAGGCCCTGCCAATTATGCTCAATGCACTTGCTCCCTTTTCTACAGAACTTCCTGCCACATAGCCCAGAGTCACCAAACCACTTTGTGCACAAGTTTCCTAGGGACACAATGGATCATAAGGTAGTCTAAATGGTCATTGGTGCATAAGGGCAATGTATGAGAAAGCACATGAGTGAGTGGGGTTTGTTAATTCCTAGAGCCACCTAACTGCTTTGTTAGGCAAGGAAGGAGGACACCCATGAGTGCTATGGCACAAAGAACAATGTGCTCTGAGCAAGTGTTGTGCCTGAGGGCTTGTAGGACTGGAATAGTACAGCTAGATAATTCTCTGTAATGTCAGGCAAAACCATCCCAAAAATGCTGTTTCAGTTATCCCTAAAAGCTCAATTATGCTAATCCAGTTGTCTGAAGTTGTTTGGCAAGGAAGATAGCTCCAGTGGACTGAAAGCCAGTCACACACCCAAGGAGCCCCTCCACTGCTCAGCAGTGGGTTCTGTATGTGTGCTCATACTGAACAGCTAAAAACTGGACACACACACAGAGTCTCTAGCAGAGACAAGGGGACATGGATGTCCTATTGGCCTGCTGAAAGGCTAGGAGGAAAGAACAGGTGCAACTACGATTCGAGGTCTAGAGCACAAGAGATCTTGTAAGCAATCACAGCGATGGGTCTGGGTGACAAAGGCAGCCACCAGAAAAAGAAAGAGGAGTTGGGGAAAGTATTAGAGTGCAGGCAGAGCTTGCAAACCATTCTCCTAAGTACAGAGGCCTGCCATGCTCCACAAAGTTCCTCCCTTCTTTCTGATCATCTGCACTACAACTTTTGATTTGCTTTCTTCAGGCTCACAAACTCTTCCCCAGCTGCCTGCATTCTAAAGTGGGATGAACAGTGATGAGTGACCATGCCAAATGCTAGCAATGTGTGGGAGGATTTAAACAAGGCAAAAGAGAAAGCAGAAACTGATGTCCATGGTCCCCCTTCCCTCTCCATAGTGAGGTACATAGAATCATAGAATGGTTTGGGTTAGAAGGGACCTTCAAAGGTCATCTAGTCCAACCTCCACCTATATGTTTTATTTATTGATTTTATATGTATGTATATGTGCATGCATAAATCATCTCAACAGCTTCCACTGTTTGTGCTCTCTTCAACCCTACCTTCAGTGGCAGAAGCATGTTGACTTCTCCAGCACACTAAGTGCTCTGACTTCAGAGTCGTAGCATATCCTCTGTTCAGGCTTTCCAGATGTCAAAGATCCACTCCATAATACTATGCTGCAGCCTTAGCAATATCAGTTCTTCTCAAAACCAGCATGCAACAAGCTGCAGGTTTTGTGGAGAAGTGATTGAGAGTAGCCCTTTGGAAAAGAGCTTGAATTCTATGCCTTGTAAGAGCACTCTTCAGCATGTGGTCAGGTACCGCTGATGAGCTGTCTGCCACAAGAAACAGTCAACTCAAAAGTGACCCAGTGTAGCTCTACAAAAGCATGCACACACTGCTCCGCAAGCCAAAAAACACAGAAAAAAGTATCACATATTGGGAGGGTTAAATAATGACTAGTCAGAGATTAACCCACTGTTTACCTGATTGGAAATGCAAAGCAATGCAATGCCAGTAGACTAGCTTGTCCGTAGAATTTCCTTCAGAAGGCTAGCTTGTGCTTGGATTTAAGCCCACCACACAGTGATTAAAGCATGGTCAGATGGGGAACCTTCACCACCCTTCAGGCTCATCCAGTGCTTATCCCATGTATTCCCACCTTGCAAGATTTGAGGTGAACAGGCACAGAAGGCTGCTTGCATGAGATATTTATTTGCTTCTCCTCCCATTTTATAGGGGGAATGTCTTCATTTCCGTAAGTAGTTTCAGTGCTAGTGTGTCTTGTCATAGGTTCCAGCTCCCTTGTAGGCTCCTACATAGCCACTGTTGTCTGTCAGATCCCAACGGCCAGCAAGACCCTTTCCTTTGCCACTCCTATCAAAACGCTCTTTATGGGTCCCAGTGTATTTACTCGTGTCCGTAAGCCTCTCGACCCCACCAGTCTTGGTGGCTTTCTACAAGAAAGGAGGTCAGCAAGATGCAGCCGGTGTTAAGAAATGAGTCACGAGCTCTTCCCTTTGTGTGAGGACAGCACATATGCCGGCAGCAGGAACAAACACCCCTGCAGCAGCTCAAGGTGCGTAGTGGGTGATGAAACACGTACTCACCATGGTGCCCACGTGGCTAGGCTCCTTCCCCTCAATAAGGCCATACACAGCCTGAAGTGCTTCCTCTGGTGATTTGTTCTTGAAGCGCTTCACGCAGAGATCCTTCATGGCCTCCTGGAACTCTGCAAAGGTGATGGTGCGGGCACCCTTGGCCCTATGGCAAAGAGGAAAAAGAAGAAAGTTACCTTGCCACTGGGTGGCAGTGGGATGAGGCTGCCCAGATGCTGCTCCTCACATGAAAGCCTGCCTGCCTCCTGCTGTTCCCTCCTCCCTCCTGGCTGTGATGCCCACTGTGCCTCCCTGCAACACTCACTTGACTTTGTAGAATACGATGTCAATGTCAGTGCTGGTCACAGCTTTCCCATCCATCACCCCACACTCTTTGCACATCTTGGAGAAGTTCTTCCCTGTCATGCTTTTGCCACTGGAAGCTGTGTCACCATATGTCGCAAACTTGCGGAAAGTGTTTTCTACCTCCAACATCTTGCTGCTGTGGAGAAAAGAAGTTGGAAGGACGGGAGCAGAGAACTGTCTGCAGCTGCTGGACAGTCACTGGTGTCTCACATGCCTCATCTCCAGAAGAGCAAGGGGCATAACCCGCAGGTGTTCACCATGATGACCTCATAAGCGTTGGCATGGAGTGCCTGAAAAGTGTTCCATGTCTGAATGGGGACAGGAGGGGACCCAAGGCAAGGCAAAAGAGGGATAAAGGTGAATTAGTGACTGCTGAATGTGAAAGAACAAGGCATCCAAAGCTTCTGAACCTTTCTGAAATACAAGTTGCAGTAGCTGATTTATGTTTTGTCTGCTGTTTGATAATGAAGAGAACAGATTTATCTTCCAGGCCCCAGATAAGTGCCTAAATCTCACAGACCTTTGTGCAAGTAGTCACCAAAGAGTTGTCTCCATACTTTCCCATCAGACTTCAGCCCATGAATTGCTCCCTGAATTCAGTTGTCCTCCTGACACTAGTAAATTTTGCACCATTGATCAGTTTAGACCACTGCAATCAGGTACCAGGGATCTCTGAGAACATAAGCTATCACTGGAATTGTAAATCAGTCCAACACAGCTCAAGCAGCTGATTTCTGCTGCTTGTGAGGCACCCTCAAACCCTTTAGCCTCTCTTATAGCTCTGTGCTTCACCCAGGGGCTCTGGGTCTCAATGTCATTTGCAAGCTGCCATTTGATATAAATCTTCCAAGGATTTGCACCTCTCTAGTGTAAAAAATCAGGCAGGCTTGTATCAGGGAGTCCATGTGCTAGCAGAGCCCCCCAGGTTGCCGGAAGCCTTCAGGACCCTTCCCTTCCTTCCTAGGAGGTGTGAATTCAGCTCACCTGAGAGACTGCAGTGATGGCGATGGTGCCTAAGCACCTTCCCCTCTGTTACAGAGGTCAGTGGGCACTCAACCCAGTGTTCTGTAGTTTGCTGGCCAGTTGTGATCTCAGCACCCTCTGTAAACATAGTGGTCTAAACCCCTCAGGGCTGTCACTGGACCTTCCGCCTACTATAGGACAAAAGACAAATACTGCACCTTCTTCAGCTAACACAAGCACTGTAATGTTATCCATACTGGTACATGCACTCCGTGTATTTATTCCTATAGCCACTAAATGCATCCAGTCCTTACTCCTCCTTGCTCGAGAAGCTGATCTGCTGCCCGTGTGCTCATGCGCTTGCTAGAGGATGTGCCTGCATGCCTTTTGGGGTCACCAGGAAATCCATTAACTCCAAAAGCTGGGATGGGGTGGAAGGGGGAGAGACACAGTATACATCACCCATGAAAAAACTTTGAGAAACAGTCTTCCTCTCATAAGCCAGCAAACTTAAAGTAGCTGGATATTGTCCCTGGGGCATTCAGATGAGCAATAAGGCTCAGCTTGCACCAAGGCAGTTGTAGCATGTTTGTAGGGGCACTGTGACAGTGCACTGTTAAAAAAGGCACTTCATCTTTGTGGCCTGTTTAAGATTAAATTAACGTACCTTCATTGATTGATTTATTTATTTTCCTTATGCTGTGCTTAGCAATGTGGAACTATGCATAGATATGCCTTATTTCAGACATGCAGGCATGCACTTTTTGGTCTTGCTGTTGGTCACAGCAAGACCATAGCAGCAAAATGAGCTTGGCCAAGCTCTACCCACCCCAGGAGGAGAATGCTATAGATGCTGCTGCGTGGTCACTACTCCTACACTTCTGCGTGGCCTTCAGTGTCCCTGTTGGACTGACCGTAAATCTTCATCGATTCTGAAACTGCAGATATTTCCAGGTAATAAGGGCCATTCACCTGTGGACGTGGATGGCCCTAACAGGTGGTCTCATCCAGTCTCCATCTCACCTGAAGGGCAAAGCCCTCTCTCCAGCTATGCTCCTTGCAGGTTGAGTGAGCATGCAAAAAGCTCACCAGGGGTCACCAAAGTTTAACAAGAAAGAGAACTGTTATTTCTATCCTTGTCTAAGTGCATGCACACACACAGAGGCATGGTGAGGGGTTCCTATTAGGCAACACAACTTAATGAGAAAGAAAGATGGCCAGATTGCTGTCCTTCTGAAATTTCCTGCCTTCTCTATGCTTGTATCTCTCTAGCAGATCTCTGTTCCTCTTGTCTCCCACAAGTCTTATTAACAGCATTTTTCCCTGTATTTTCAGCTCCTCCATAAAATAATGAGAGGCACTGGGCCTAATACTGTTGCAAATTCTCCCCACAAACACCTCTAAGGACAAGCATCTCCTGCGATTTGTCAGTTTGCTATCTCTGAATTCATTTAACCTGGGGGACAAGGCTTTAAAGAGCTGCTCTCTAGAATGATAACACATAACTGACAGATCACGCAGTAAAAATGTTTTAATATGTGCCAGATGTATTGCTTTAGTGAAGTTAATATAGAGATTAATCAGAATCACTGTGCCTATAGTCTCTACTCTTCAATCCTTTCATGGCTACATGCCAGGTTTTTTTTCTGCTTTCAACTGCAAAGCTTTTGACAAAGTCAGGCCAAGGGAATACACAATTTGGTCCCAGGTAATGAATTAAGTATTTGAAGCTGTTGCTAGGCTTTTATGAGCTTAGTTTAAAATTACATTAAGGGAGGTTTGAAATATCTTAGATAAGACAGAAGGTGAAGAGGAAGAGTATCAAAAAAAAAAAAAAAAGATTAAAAGCAGCAAGACAACAAAACAATGTAGACAACATATATAAAAAAGGCATGCACACACACTAAGCCCCTGTTCCAGAAGCAAATGCACCATTAAAAAAAATAAGCTAAATTGCTTAAATCTCGAATCTTTGGTTGTAAGAAAGAGATTTATTCTGTATGAGTAAAATGCTTAGCTGCAAAACAGACTAGAATTAAGCATTCTGTTCAAATACTGCAGGGAGGGTGGAAGACAGCTTTAATACTATCTTTATGGAATCAAGATTGTTTATTTAAGGAAAAGCAGTATTTTGAAGAGATTAAAAAGGACAAAAAAAGAAGTTAGGGCAGCTGTAATACTGAAGAATTCCAAACTAGTTCTGCAGAGTAATAGACATCCAGGACAAACGATTAATGTACAAAACCCTTTTGTAGGCAAGAAGAATATTAACTTCTTCTGTTATGAATAAATGAATTCCAAATTACTCTTTGTCTCCTAGATTTTACGGACCGTTACCATAATCACATAAACCTCCTTTATTCACATAAAGCTATGTATAGCATAAGACATCCCTTTCAGTGCCATGATCAGAGAAACTGTTTGAATGAAGATATTAAAGTAGTGAGATTCCAGTTACAGTATGAAGCACACTAAATCTCTCAGAATGAGTTGCTCGGATTACTGCTAGACCCAGAAAACTGCAAATGATGGAGGATGAAGGTGAAGCGAAACACAGATATGGAGCTGTAGCCCTTCCACAAACCACCATGTTTGATCCCAGAGCATGTCCTTTTTCAGCAAATTGTCCCTTTCCTGGTCTCCAAGTCAATAAAGAACAAAGTCTTATTTAAAATGAGAGTCTGGGAAGAGAATGTACTAGGTAACACAAGTTTGAAAGGCAGTGACTTTAGCTGTCTTGATGAGCGAATGTAATCTGCCTGATGCAGATGTATGGGGGGAAAAGAGAAAAGATAGCAACATGTTCATGTTTGGACTTAAAAGAGAAGTTTTACAGAATAGAATATTGAAAGAACAAGATTCTTGCACTGAGAAATTTGAAGCTGCTTGTCAGAAATCAACATAAATCTAAAGGGACCAGACATGCAGGTGTTCACTGTAAAAATATTTTCTGGGACTGCTTTACAATATCTTCAGTTTTTCAGAGTGTCTTTTATTTATGTCAGGCATGCGTACAAGCATAAACCATCAGGAAACCTTTTATAGACACGTAGATCAAACTGCTGCTCAAAGGAGTAAATTAGGACAAGTTTAATAATCCTGCACTGAACTGACCTTATTTATGCCTCAGTCTAACCCACATTAACTCAATTGTCTTGTCCTTTACTGAAAAAATGACACATAGGAACACAATGTTTCTACATAGTCCTTTGGTAAGCTGCAGACCCCACAGTAAGCCCACAGAAATAAATGAAGAAATTATCCACCCTTATCCCCATGCTGAACCACTTATCTTGCGGAGCATATTCCTCCAGTGAAAATGCATAGGGAGAAAAAAACAGATTCTCTTTCTTACCTATGGATATCACTTGCCTTTCATTTCAAAGGCCAAGCACAAGAGCAGTTGATTTCTTCTTTGACCTGTGATCAAGCTGAATCCACATATGTTCAAGAAATACGTGCTTTAGAGGAACATCTGTGGGATGGTTCTTCTCATGGGAAATTGTGTATGGTGGTTGATGCTTTGCTGTCATTGCAATGAAAGATGCACAGTCCTGTCTGAGACAGGTTCTCTGCACAGCAAGCTGCACTGGTGCAGGAGGAGCCGAGGTGTCCCTCAGCAGTGACAGGATGGATGACAGAGGATAAGCACTGAGGCCCGCAGCACCCATACCTAGGAACCATATGGGAAAATGGCCATTGCACAGACAGCTGGGGTAGGTTGCCATTGTGGCTGCTGGCTCCCACCTCCCTTGGCTGCCCCAGATGCAGCCCTCTGCAGCTCCTGTGGCCACTCTGGCCACAGGAAGGCTGAGGAAGAGGTAAACTGAACCCTTGGGCTGAGCTGTGTAGTGCAGCCATGAAGAAGAGGAAAGTTGTTTACAGTGTGAAGCAGTATCAGACTACATTTCTTTCATGCTTCACATGCATTATTCTCTCCTTAGAAGAAGCACCAAACACAGTCTGCCATCCTTATGTGTTTAGAGGGGACTGAGGCAGAGGTGAAAACCAGTTTTCGCTACCCTCCCTTCAAATTCTGAGTACTTAAACATTTTTAATTTCTCAGTGCTGCTACTAGTCTACCTAGTAGTCAGACTGTAGGTCTGACAGTTCATGTAGGCACTAAGCAAGATCATGCTCAGTGCTTGGTACAGAGGTATGATAAATATGACCTGTGTCACCACTGCCTTTCAAAGCTTTGGACTGGTCCTTGTATTATACAAATGTTATCCTATTTTAACTTCAATGTCGTTCTCAAGCTGTGTGGACTGAAAAAAGGTACATAAACTGAAGGTTAAGCCAGTTGTCTCAGCAACTTTCAGCCACAGCTTTCTTCTCTTAGGTACCTTTTGGATCATGGTGTTAACTGGAGCTGGTGTTAGCCATACAG
>JASSUY010007124.1:0-17727 GCA_032466535.1 Forpus xanthops | reverse complement strand
AGTCCAGGTAGATGACATCAACTGCTCTACCCCTGTCCATCAGTTCTGTAGCCCCATCATAGAAGGCCACCAAACTGATCAGGCAGGATTTCCCCTTAGTGAAGCCATGCTGGCTGTCAGCAGCCACCTTGTTTTTCTTCATGTCCCTTAGCATGCCTTCCAGGAGAATCTACTCCAAGATTTTGCCAGGCACAGAGATGAGACTGACTGGTCTGTAATTCAAATCTCAAATGTCTTTTCAGACTAAATAGATGATCCATTCTCTGAGTGCTGCTCTCGTTGTGCCTTGCCTTGGATTGGCAGTTATTAGTTAAAATTATGTCTTCTATTCTGTCTTCTTCACCTTTAGAATTTAGGTTTATGATTTCTTCTAAGCTTCTAGGGGTGTCTTAGGCAAGATTTGTAACATCTCTTGGCTTTAAGTTCTTTTGTCTAAGAGTGAAGCTGAGCAAATATCTTGTGCGCTTGGTTCTTTACTTTTTCCTTAACGGAAAAAGGCAAGAAGCGTGAGAGGAAGAAAAGTTTTATCAAATATGTTTCTGTTGAAATTCTGACCCTTTAGTGCCTGAGCAGGGATATATATTTCAGGGGAAAATGGCAAAATCAAACAAGAAAGGAATTTGATTAAACCCTGCAATTTTAATTGTAAACTTCGGGATTAAAACTGAAGTACTGTTTATACCCATAATATTTATCAAGTGCTTTACATTTTCAATTATTTTTGGAGATAACTTAGTGTTTGAAGTGCTTATGTCATTGCGCTGCAATCTTGCTCCTTAAAAAACTAGATTTTTTATGTAGAGTTCTTTAGATGGGTTTCCTGGGTAGTGTGCCTTGTAAAAGAGTACTGAGCCTCGAGAGCAAAAATAAGAATCATCTCCATTTTCAGCTCTAATTTTCTCATCCTTCGAAAACGATGCTTTCATCATCTATCATTACCCAGAGCTGACTGAAAATATTTCCTCTCTTCTACCCATTGTATGGCTTATCTACTTAGATTGCGAAAGGTACTAACTCTTGATCTCTGTCTTCTGTCTAGTTTCCAGGTGAAGAAGAATTACACGCACCCAATAACTGATCACCAGAAAGGAGCATCAGAAATGCTATATTCCACTGGGAAGTGCTGTCTGTAGCAGAGAACAGATGCCTTGACTTGTGCATTTGGTTCATTTCCTAGTGCATCCCAGCGCCATGTGTTTCAAGACATCTCTTATTCATTTGTGTTAGTTTGTGCCTGGGAAATGAATCTGAGGTGTGGAATAGATGTGTTCATTAATTGTTTTTAGTTATCCCAGATGTCTCTCTTGAGAGAGTGTCTGGAGCATGATACAGTTCTTTTCCAGCCTGCACATCTGTGTTTTTATTATGGAAGGAGCATACCCTGGTCTTGTTCTGATCTAAAGGCAGGACAGCATCAAAACAAGTACAAGGCAGTATTACTGGATTAAACTTTTACAACATATTTATGTTATGATTCATTATTTGTCTTCCAGTCACAGAACAACAGATTGATAACATAACTTGATTTACATTGAAAGGAAAATTAATTTGCTTATATTTGGTTGTCTGAGTCCAAGGTCTAGCCGTCCCCATTTTATCACCATCCTCACAAGAAGAGACCAGCTTGTGGTGTCCTCACTGTCAAGGTCATTTTATCCCTGTTAATGGGGAAAGCAGAGATTATTAGTTTTAATGGCTCTGATATTAAATCTGGGTGATTATTGACAAATATGGGATGCTCCAACTCCTCCAGCACAGACACTGATTTAGCACATTTTCCAGCTAGATTCATGGGCAAAGCGTGTGTTGTTATATATGGGGGAGAAAGTCTTCCATGACAGCCCTCATGTATATGGTGTTGTTTATATAAATAAGAGAACTATAAAATGAAAATTAGTCACTTCAAGAAGTCTCAATCTCATATTTCAGAACTGTCTCATGAAATAGGCCCACTGAGCTGATCCTTTACTTTGCTAAGCTTAGGAGAACCAAAGTGAGAGGACACTCCATAACTTTCAGGCTCAACCTTTCTCACTTTTTTTATCTATTAGATCTTTACTGCCATTAGTTTAAGATAGATAGCCAGCACTGGAAATCTTTATGGGTCAATTTCACACATCATCTATTTTAAATGGTGAAAATTGTCAATTTCTTCCCTATGCCTATAGAGTGGACATGAATAATTTTTCTGAATATATGTACATGTGTACTTAATCAGGAGTAAAAAGGCAAAACATTGTTGAATGAATGTTACACAGCATGTTTTTTATTTCTAAGGCAACTGTGATCTTGCTGCTTATCCTTGGACTCTTCCAATTTCTTTCTCTGAATGCAAGGCATTCACACTGAGTTAACTCTTTTTTTTTAACTTTTTTTTCAATTCCAAGCTTCTCATGGGGGAGACTATAGTCCCAGTGGACTCTGTTGTGCTTGTTATTTGTCTGTCTTCATGTTCATAGCATGTTTACAATCTGCTATAAATTGAGTGAATGCCTATTGCATCTCTGTGCCCTACTCACTGTTATGTATATTTTCAGCTCTCTTCTAAACTCATTTCTGTTTTAACAAACCCATCTTTATGCTGACATGTATTCTTTCAGTGTTTTCCTTCAGAAAACAGCCATTTTAATAATCTCCAGTGGATCTGAGGATTTTAAAATATGCTTCCCTAAAAGTTGCACTTCTGATGAATTCTGGCATTTTGTCACAAGCTGGATTCATTCAGAGCATCTGAGAATGGTAAACTAATTATCTCTTGCCCTTCTCCTGCTAACATAAAAAGATTAAATTAATCACATTCAGTTATAGCTGGCATTAAGCGTCAGATATGTTCTTTTTTTAAGGAGAGAGACACATCAGTGGCTTTTATTAAATGTTTTTCCCTGTATGTCAAAATCTTCTTTTGAAAATTAAAAGTGCTATATTAAAAATTTTGCCTCTTTCCTATTCCTTTTCCTGTTTCCATATTCATTATCAGAAGACTAACTTGTCTTATGGCCTGGTTTTGAGATGTTCAGTGAAACGGCTTTGAATTGGCAGCATATCTAGAAAAGTAATACCAAATTAATTCGAAGAAAGTGCTAGTGTCTGCAATCTGATGATAGTCTCACTGGAAATCCTTGAGCTAACTTGGAGGAAGTGGTGTCAGACTGTTATGTAGTTGGAGATGGCGAAGCTCAGTCTCAGGAGGAACGGAGCTAACTTTCTACCAGAAAGCTGAGCAGTTTCCTGGAATTTTTTCAAGATTATTTTGTTGTTGTCATTGTTTTCGTGCAGTGGTTTTAGAAAGAATTGCAGTATATGTCTCGGTGGTTGCCAATGAAAACATACTGCCTTGTCCAAAGAATTTGACTCTTAAGACCTGATCTGTATTTATACACCGATATAGTATTTGCTTCTGCTGAGAAGCCCAGTTGTCCTAGTCCATTCTTCTATATATGTTTTGATAGTGATTATGAATCATCATCTGTGTTTGTTTGGGTTATGTATAGTTCATTCACAGTGGGATGGGGCTGAACAGGATTTATCAGGAGCAAATGGCACAGGATTGATCAAGAAACACCAGCTCTTCCATCTGGATCCATATGCTGTAATGTACAACAGTTCACCAAGGTAAAGACCTTAACCTTCAGTTTCGTGTAAAAATCAGCTCAGGGTCCTTTTAAATGAGGCAAAACATGATTGAAATTCTGCAGCAACACTTACTCAGTTTTAAGTCTCACTCCCAAATGTCACACAAACAGCTTTGCATTCTTATACTGCAGTTTTTATTTGGTACCAGATCCCATGGCAGACTGGTAATACAGGTTACCCCTTCCCATTTCTTACAGCATTTTCTATTATTTCAGTGGTCTTGCAGTCCTTCAAAATGAGTCCTGAAGAGACTACTGCTGGGAGTGGGGCTTCAAATCAGCAACTTCTTGATATCCATCCAGGAAACCTTTTCTGCAGAGAGTAAATATTTTTATCTGGGAAACCTTGGTGTTTTGCTGCTATTGACATATTGTGTGTACACTGCAGAAAATGACATCTGATTTACAAACAACTTGAGTTGGAGACTAGGTAATTCTCCCTCAGGGGCTACTTCAATGCAATGGAGTCAGTGTGTAATGGCAGGGGAGAAAAGTGACCTTCCTTCTGGAGCCCCTGAGGCCTGCTGTCAGTGTGACTGATGCCTTCTTCAACCATCTTTCTGACTCACAAAAAGATACACTGGTAGAGGTAGCTAAACCATCCATCTCAGTTCCCAAAGCATTGACTTGGTTTCTAAGTAAAAGATACAGAGTTTACAACTGCTAATAAACTAATGCTCCACCAGAAACTGCAGATTATAGCTCTGGGATGGAGTGATTTGTGGTATAATTGCTTATTATCTGTTGAACACCACAGTGCTTCCAATTCCTGAAATTTTATTATAATGTTTCTGATATATGAAGTTGCAAACGAAGCTACAAACATAGATGATAGGAGGATGTTAAAATGGAGACAAGAGGTAGACTCTCAGCTGCCACGAAAATTGAAAATATTGTAAGATTGTTGAGAAGGATTAGAATCCAGAAGCAAGCTTACTTGTAAGCCATTCGCACAACAGCTTTTCAGTGGAGGTTGCTAAATGTTACATAGATTGGTTCTGGTGGAGTGTTCAGTACTGTGGAAAACAGAGAAACTAGGAGAGTCGAGTTCCAAAGATTTTGCAGTCTAGAGGCTGAGATTATAAAGACTGCCTCAGCTGACACAACAAGGAAGCTCCCAAAACAGATTTCTCCTTTTTTTTTTTTTTTTTTCCCTCCCATTTTAAAGACAGTGCAAAGATAATAGATAATGGTTTCATTTGGTCATATTTCAGTTCTGCAGTTGTATCTTGGGAAAGGCAATGTAAGTGACCACAGTTCAGAAGTTTCTCTAACTTCCTTGATGTGGATATTCAACTGCAAGTATCTCCTGAGATAGTTTCTTTCTCCAGGTGTTAGCACAGCTGGAGTTGCTTTAAGACCAGCAGTTTTACAGCTAGAGCTACAGAATTTAGAGACAAAAGGAAAATTAAAGGGAAGGGCTTGGGAACATAATCAAAGGTTCATTTCATAGAGTTTAATGTTGGCACTGCTTCATGTACCTGCATATTGCATTTTAAATCCCACCATTAGTAGTATGACTTTTTTCTAGACAAATGTGTTCTTAATGGAAACTGTATTATATCAGCATCTTCTACGAATACAGTACTTGAGTTGGCACTACTGATCACTGTCTTTGTCTTCCCTCAACAGGGATACTGATGAAAATTTTGAATTCTGCAGTTGTAAGGTCAAAGGACCTCAATACTCTTTCCTACCCATAAAATGTAAAATATGCAGACTTTTTTAGAAACACCTTCTTTCTTGATAGCTCACAATTCTTATGCAGAGTCATGGCTGCAGGTGAAACCATCACTGTAAACAATTTCAGGTAGCTCTTCACAGGCTGTCTAGCCTAAGAAGGCCAGTCAGAGTCTAGGGCCTAGGGGACATTGCAGGCAGTGTGATTAATTGGGGATATACACTTTTGGCAAGAAAAAGCATTGCAGTCTTCCTGGGATGGGGAGGCAGAAGAAACAAAAAGCTGGTTTCCCTGAAGTGCTATAAGGGCCTTACCAAAGCATGGGACAGTGTTTTCATTGCTCCTGGGAGTAACTGTAGGCCTCAGTCATGCTCAGGGCAATAAAGTTGCACAACGGAAGAGTCAAGATAAAAATCCTAACTGTTCTATGATTCTATGACTTTAAGCGATTTTGAGTGATCTGCAGGTTTAGGTACCTAACTTTCAGACACAAGGAGCAAAGGAGATGAATCCAAAACCAGGCTGACCACAGGTAACCAAGGGAATGTAGAAATTAGAACTCAACCAAAACGTTGACAAGACCCAGGTCTTTGAAAAATTATATAAATATTTCTGTTTTTAAAGCAGTTTCACTATGTTCCCTCAAACACATATATCTTCAATATTTTCTACTTACATTTACCTTAGATTGAGGCTATAGCTACAAATAATATGGTTAGGTAGTTATGGAAATAATTTTGAAGTGATTTGTAGTTGTAAACAATGATATCTTCAAAGCATGGCATCAGATTTGAGAAGCATGCATGCTACTTACATTTCCTTATCTTTCCCAGTGCCTTTTTCCTCCTGGAATTCAGCAAGTAGTAAGTAGCATTAGTACTGTTACCTGTAAAATAACTTTCCCATGCCTGCACTCAGATCCAGCAGAAGCTCAATAAGTGAAGTACAAAACCTTTTAGTGAAAGAATTTAGAGAAAAACTTTGACACAGAATCTATCCTATCTTGGGACATACCTGTTTTTCTGTGGGTTTCGTTGCTGCTCCTGATATTTTGTAATTCCCCGCAGAGATCACTATAGTGATAGTTATGAAATTCAAGAGATAAATCCCTTAAGAATCAAAGTGATTGTAGGCTGCAGGATCTATCAGTCCAGTACTTGAGTCATATAAATCTGATTTATTCTGCAAAATATATTCTGCAGAAAAAGTGCAATTGTCTCTATCAGTCTTTTATTAGAATAACAGAGCCATCTTTATTCCTTTCTAGGTGTGTCTGAAGTTTCAGCTAGTTCCTATTGCTCTGTCTTGATTTTTTCAGTTCTTTGGTAGATCACCTGTTCTAGTGAAAGGCCTCAGCTATCTTTACCCACAAAAATCATGTTTTGGTCCATATAAATGGAAACTACCTGTATGACTATGCAGATGTGATTAGGTTTGATCCTATCTTCATATTATTTTTTGTATATATTGATTAAGGAACAGCCTGAAATGCCATCCCTGTGACATTTTTGTTGCAAAAGATTAGAAAAGCTTCACAAAATTAACATAGAGTGCCTTGCAGTACATACATAATGGTATATTCCAAAAACCATATTTAATCTATGTCATAGCACCTAGTTTTGCATAGTAGCTAAATGCTGCTTCTGATGTCATGGTAGGTAGTGGAAAAGACTAATCCCAAGTCCATAGGGTGAATTTATCTGCTGTTTGGTCTGTCCAGTCAGAGAAAAGAAATACTGTGATTTTTTTGGCAGTGCGCAAGCCCTATCAGCTAATATCTGACAAACCACTGAGTGTTTTCAGTGGATAAAATTCGTCCATGTGTAATTAATCAGTATGAAGACTGTATGACAGATGAGATTTAAATAGTTGCCATTTATTAAGTACTGGCTAGCTGACACAATAGCAAAGTTCAATACCTATATAATCTCTTAAAACTGTAATGAACATGTCCATGAAATTGTTTGTCCAGTGGCTTCAGAGTGCCAAATTAACAAGACATCAAGAAAATGTTGAGTTAATTAACCTGATAAATAGACTGCAAGTGCTATTTCTAATGACCAGTCCTGATTTAATAAACTATAATAACAGAAACACAATGTGATAAGCATGAAAAGAGGACATTGTAGATCCACTTACCTGGTGATTTTAGCCAATCTGAAAATCTGCAAGTTATCACCCTACAGTGTTTCAATTTAAATGGCAGTTTATTATTCTGAAGCATAACTATAGGCATTGTTTTTGTCCTTAAAAAAGAAGAAAAAACAAAGATCCCTATATGCTTGCCAGTCTGAAGTGGTTATGTATTGCATACGACTCATCTGTAGGATTAGACAGCCTCACCTTGCTTGTCTTTATAAAGCAAAGCTGGACCTCCATAATGAATTCATGTACGATTTTGAAAATTACCTTAAGAAAAATATACTTGGGGATTTTTCTTTAAATATCCTGGAGTTAGAAACAAAACAATTTGGCAATTTTCCATCCAAATAACAAGAAGATTTGAGGGTTCAAAAAGGTTAATAAGAAGTTGCATCCTATTAGTGTAACATGTTTAAAGTAAGGGGCACAGGAATGCTTTCCCACTCATATGTCAATAATGTGCTGGTCCTGGTAACATCTAGTTCCATACTCAACTGAGACTGAGGTCTCATCATCTGCTTCTATGTGTCGGTTTCCACAAAAAGAAAACTGGTTATGGATTTTAGGGGATCTGCTCTGCAAATTAGATTGCTAGTTTGGGAACTAGATCACTGACTGATTCACTGGTGTCCTGATACACTGCACTCTAACAGATGAATTTAAATGTAGCCGCAGGTAACCTCAGAGATTTCCTTTTCCAATGCACCTGTTCCATCTGGACCCAGGTTCCATCACTTGGAACATGAAAGTACCGCAGACCTGACATTCCCAGGAA
Organism: Forpus xanthops; assembly: GCA_032466535.1. Lineage (NCBI taxonomy): Eukaryota > Metazoa > Chordata > Aves > Psittaciformes > Psittacidae > Forpus > Forpus xanthops. The sequence continues at coordinate 9,497 of JASSUY010007124.1, read as the reverse complement.
AGTTATTGCTTTGAACCATTTACAGTAGAGATAAGTGATATCAGTTCTGCAATAAGACATATTAACACTAACTGGTGATATAAACAAAGTAGTAGTGAAAATACATGCTATCACTGAGCCAAAACTGATAGTTCTCTCAAGCCAGGTAATAATGAGGAGGAGTTCATGTGAGAGTGGATGGATTGTAGTAAATCTGAGGAATAAAGTAAAAAAAAGTGCAACTGCCCATAAAACTCCAGGATGAGCAGCTATCAGACTCTCTAGGAGAGTTTGTCCAAACAGTTCAGCAAAGATTTCCTTTTAAAATCAACTTAATTAAAGTAAAAATATTTAGAAATCATCTCCTTTTTGAAAGAGCCTTTTGTTGTCCCTGTGTGACTGAATTGGTCTGTGAGTAGCACCGAGACTGTGAAATCTCTTGTGCAAGTGAAGTGGCATGATGTTAAACATGACTATTAAATTATTTTCTTGGGAGCTGTTTTTGATTCATGTGGAATAGATTAAAAATCTATTTCAAATCCCATAAGATTTCCTATGTAATATAACTACATGAAACAGAATAAGAAATGCAGTCCAACAATTACTTTAATTAAATGGTGGTTACTGAAGCTGTCAGTGTGCCTAGTCCTACAGAGAACTGCGAAGGAAGAGTTAGATAATGGAATTGTTGATAAATGTTTGTACTTTAGAGGAATTAATTATTTGTGTAAATAAATAATGAGGTAGAAAAGCTGCAGTCAGCTGATGGGGTCTTGCCCTTCTTCATCACTGATGATATAACACTTATTTTAAAGACCAATTTGCTGCCTTAGTAAAGCAGCCCTCAAGTAAAACTCACCTTGTTCCCTTTGAACAATGCAGCTTTCTACAGTTTTACGGGCTCTAGTAACATTATAAACTTGACATTGGTAGTACTAGAGGTCTTTATTTTTGGTCCTTTTTTTTTTTTTTTTTTTCCTGCTAGCTATTTTGTCATAGAAATGGGTTTGAGTACTTCTGAATGGAATAGAAGTGGTGAAGACATTAATTCATTGACCAGCTAACACTTAGTTCTACTGTAAATGCACTGTGAAGCCTCTGCCATTAAGTGTCTGCCAGTAGAGGAGGCTATGTGGGAGGGACCAGGGTTTAATTCTGAAATGGTAGTCTTTATGCTCCTGTATGTGTCTATGCCTGTATCACTACAGTGATACACAGAGAAGCTGATAAAAGAGGTCAGTTTTGAAGCTGGGGACTTTCAAAAACACTGTAGTTATTCAGAACTAAGTATCTTGAGTGATTCTTGCCTCCAGGTCCAGTTTTATATCAATTCTAAGTCAAAAAGGATTGAAATTCTTGGTTGATGATACAGTTGGCCCTGTTGTACGTGTGATCCATTGGTGCCTCTGCAGCATTTTAATCGACAGTCCTGGCTGAGAGAAATGGCCAAAACCTTACTGAACCATGAAGGTCTTCCTCATTATTCCCATAGTCCTCAAGAGACTGTCCTTTCATCACCAGAAATTAAGCACACTTGAAGGCAGATGACAGGAACAGTGCTACTGTGTTTGTACCTATAGGTCTTCATAAATTGTGTTGTGGTGCTCTTTCTCCCTTGTGTGAGGTAAGGTATACCAATTTGAGACAGGAAAGTAAAGTAACTGTGGTTTTGATGGGGAGAAATGATTGATTTTCAGCTCTAGGAATGGCAGATATAGCTGTTTGAGTGTGCTCACTTTCCAGGTTATTAGATGGTGCCTAAAAATAGCCCAATGCAGTGGTATGCATTAGTTTTGCATGTTGCAAATCCAGCTGGTTTCACTACTCTGTTCAGTCAAAGCATAATAAATAGTGTACTGTAATCTTCAGTAGGGAGCTGTCAGGAGATCCTATATGGGTATGAAAACATTTCAATGGCTTTTAACTGTGAAATTCAAGCTATTGGTGTCGAGCTTTTACAAATAACAGAGGAAGGAAGAGCAATATAGCAGAAAGTGCTCCTTGGAGAATACATCTGATTCTCAGTTGTGAGCTTTTTAGAGAGTTACATAGTTGAGGATGTGCTCTTGACATGGAGAATAAAGCAATTCCCCCTTCTGTGAACAAATACCCAAGACAAGGATTCAGTTCTATAGATTGCAGAATTTGCTATTTGCCTCTTAACTAATTTAATCATGGTTCACAGTTTCAGTGGATGCAAAGAGAAATACTGGAATCAAATTAAAAATCTCACCTTTTACTTAATAGCATATTAAATCTTCATAGACAGGAAAATCCGAATCTCTTTAGAGAGGCTTTGAGACACATAAAAGTGTACAGTTATGAAGAAAGAAATGTACTGCCCCCTTGAGCAAATGAACAAGTAAATATAACTCACAAATTTCCACCTATCTCTTCCTTCTTTCCACCCAGTCCTGAGCAGAGACTTGATTTAGGCAGTAAATACATACCTATAATTTACATTTTTTTCCTCTAAGAGTTTCAGCTTGCAGCATTAAGAGTGTTCTCTTCCATGGTACCATAATGAGAATCTCAGAAGTGAGATTTAAAAACGATATTTAGGCCCCTGATTTGGGTTACAGATTTTTATTCTGATGCCTCAGTGAAATCAATCTGATATTAAAGCTTTACAAACTGTCCTTTGCATCTGCTGGGCAGAAGGTTTACACTGCACTGAAGAGTAATTCTTGAAGTCTTGAAGAAAGAACACAATTGGCAGGGGTTCTGCACCTTGCTGGAGTGTTCTGAAGTCCTGCTCTGAGCACTTGGCCAGAATGTGTCAGTTAATGCCTGTTCTTGCCTTAAACCCCACATCCACTTCCATTTATTTCTTTCTCAACTTATTTCCTATGCTTTGACAAAAGATTGCCAGATTCAGATTTGAGATGAATCTAGGAATATGGTCTTGATGTTCCAGTGCGTTATCATAGTTAATCATTTGAGACTGAGATGTGAAATACAGTATCTCTTCCCAAATCACCGGTGCAACCATTTGAACACTTCCAGCTACACTGTATCCCAGTGTTCAATCCCACTTTTATAAAATGACTCTCCATGCATAATACATGGGACTCAGAATGAGGAACAGAAGGAGAGACAAAAAAGGAAGGGCCCAAAAGAACAACCTTCTGTTGGTCACAGCAATGCCAGCATCTCCCATATTGAGGACATTGGGACAGCTATCGCTTGGATTTGATCTCCATGAATCTTTTGAATCTCATTTGTCCCATAGAAGAGTTGCTGGTACTCTCATTTCAAGAGGCAGTTTCTGATACCTTGGCACTTTACCAGCTGAATGGATAGGGTAGAGATGGAAAGTCTCAATTTCCAGACAGATGTCCCAGTAAGTCCTTTACAATCTGTTCACTCCACTGCTTTATACCAATCCAGGACTTTTTAACTCCACCACTTTGCAGGGGGTTTCCTGCTGCAAGGAGTGAATGTCAGTGAACAGCAATAAGCCTGGATAATCAGTACACCCTTGTTCTCTGCAACACAGGTGACATTTTTCTGACCATAGGATGGTGTTTGAGGGAAGACAAAGATTACTCCAATTACTTAGAAACTATGTGTTACCTGCAGGTACTTTATTTCTTCTGAGAATCTTTACCTTTGTTTACTTAGTTGGGGCTTTTACTTGTGTTTCATCAGGTAATAACCAAATAAGCCCTAGTGATTAGTAGAGATGGTCAAGCATGTGCAACATTGACTTGCATGAACTATTCTGCAGATAATTTTAATAAGAATTGTTAATCCACTTACTTTATTTGTAGTAAGTGCCTTTTAAAGGTGAAGATGTGAAGAATAATTCCTTTGCACTAATCAGTCTTTTAAGAAAATGTTTTCTTCTTTACTATGAAATTTCTGCTTTTTATTTCTACCTCTTATATGCCATTTCACAGTCATTCAATAGGTGCAATATGCCTACCCTTGCTTCTGCTACGTAGTCAGCTTTCACGGCAGGACAACTGGTTGAAGAAAAGAGAAAAAATGTTTTACTGGGAGCAGGTTGTCAAGGGAAAAGTTGCTTTGCCTAACACAGCCAGCAGTCAGCAAGGTCAGAAGGCAAGATGAAGTTCCACCACTAATAAGCTGTGAAAGATTCTGGCAAAGTCAGAAAGGTTCTCAGTCCCATCACTACTGAAAGTGGGGCGGGGGGATGAGGGGAAGTGTGGAGTTTGGAGAATGAGCAGTCTTAGCATCAAAGGAGTAATGGGCATAAACACTGCAAATCTCATTCATCTCTTAGTGAGCTTCATCAGCTGCTGAAGACCTAGAGTAGGGCTGTGTGGCTGCTCTATCTTTTAGGCATTGCATGTCGCAAGAGTTACATGCTTTTAAAGAGAACCAGAGTTTAATGTACAGTGTATTCCTGTCTGTTTCCACAGTGCAAGGGAAACAACATTGCTATTTTTCTTCTCATCTCAGCAGAATATCTAGTATTATGACCAAATATAGTGTAATAAACAGAATGATATACTGCTTTTGAGGTTAAAAAGGAGGTATTGAAGATTGCCATATGTATTACTCAGCTGAAGAGGAAACTGCTTCTCAATGTGAGTTTGGAGGGGGAAATGGTAGATTGCTCTATAAGTGGGAATAGAAGCTCTAAGAAACAGCTTGCTCAAGAAAGCTCTTGAATTAGCTTCTAGGAGTTCATCCCCATCTTTAGTAAAATGAGATTTTTTTTTTTTTTCTTGACAATTAGGCAGCATTATGGGTACACTTGAAAACCTCTTATCAGTATGTTCTCAGACTGCAGAAATCTTTTCAACATTTTTTTTTTCTACAATGAAGTGGCCTTTCTCTTTCCTTCCTTCCCTGCTTTTCTCAAAAGATTCAGTAGCAATATGTATAAATCAAAGTTTTTCAGAGAGATGCCTTCATTCAAACTAAAGTTGTTCCTTCAGGAGGGCTTACTAAAATGCAACATGGTTTGAAAAAAACAGTTTTATATACTATAGTGCAGATTTTCATGCCAACATCTTAAATGATCCTATCCTTTTCTTCCAAGGATGGCCAAAACAGCCATGAGAACAAATGCACTGCCTGTTAGCATCAGCCTCTAATATTAGGCGTTGGGGAAAGATGTTTTCCCTTGCTGGGTACTTCAGTTGATCCTTTCTCTGAGTCCAGTGCTGGACCAGCTATATAGCCAATGCAGTCTGTATCAGTTACTTAGCTAACCTGGGTTTCATAGAGCAGCTGGGGAACTGGATACCCTAAGATGTGTATCAGCCTTCCTCTTTCTCACCTACTTGGAGATCACTGTCTAGGCCTGTGACAGCCAAGATGAAAAAAAAAAACTATATTGGGATGTGTCATTTGGTGTTTTCCTGGAGGCTGATTCGGAGAAATCTCCAGGAGCTTGTCAACAAAGTTTACGTTGACAAGCATGTATTCTTTATTGTGGCACTGGGAGACACAGGGGATAGCTACTCCTAGGGTGTCTCATATATTAGATTACATATATATTCGTTGAGTTACATATACATTGCATCGTACTTCTAGAGAATTCCTCCTGCATGCTCATTAAAATGTGGTAGTGGGCTTTAGGACCCCTGGTGGTTATTTCTTCATCATCTTCCTCATCACTCCCTTTTAAGATCATTGTCATGTCAGTAACCACCAGGCTGATTCTGGCCAGTTCTTACACAATGCTTATCTTAGCCATTTCCTTATCTCGATAGTTGCTAACAAAACCTAACATCCTTGAAGTTTCTTATTTAAAACCCCGTTCTTTAATCAACACTATTCTTCAGTTAACCCCATTCTTCAATGCCTAGTTAATAGTGTGAGGGAATAAAGATGATATGAATGGAATTATCTATTGTTTTGTTGTTTGGGTTTAGGTGTTTGGGTGTTTTTTGTGGGAGAAGGGGAAGTAGAGGTGTTTGTGTGTGTATGTTTTGGTTCTGTTTGACAGTTTTTAATTTGTTTTTTTGTTTGTTTGTTTTATTTTTTGCTTCTTTTCATATCTCTTTGTTTGCCTGTAAAGCTCTGCCCATTCTGCAGAGTCCAGTCTGCAGATGTTTCTGAGCAGAAATGAAAGTGAATTAAAGGATGTCATGACATCAGGGACTTACAACATCACTGTTAAATGCCGGGGAAACACAAAATGTTGCTAGTGCCTTATAGGCAGATGCCTTCTCTTGAACAGCATCTTCCTGTCACCACAATTCTCAGAGCTTTATGATATGTAAATCTTAGGAAAAAAAAGTTAAAAAGGGATCTTTAAGGATTCAGTGAAGTGATTTGGATGTTGATAGAGATAGAATTGTTTTCCTGTTTATATGAGGTCCCCAGAGTAAATAAAGATATGACTCAATTCTACCATATTCCTTGCATGAATAGCATTTATTTCTTTGTTAAAAAGCTTCACATTAAATTACTCTTTCCCTTTCTTTCTCCCTCTCTCTTTTTTTCCTGGAAAATTATAATACAGCCCCTAGAAGTTCATTAATGCTGGCATGCCTCTTTGCTTCACTTTTGTAATGCATGAGAACACAGGCCTTAAATAAAATCTTTGTGAAGTGCTTGCACTTGTCTGAAGGTAAGATGCATGTTCCTACATTTCCATTACAAAGAAACCCATATCAGCATCTTCTTTCTCTGCCACCCTCTTTCCTCTGGGCTTGTATGTGATGGAAAAGGCAATTTCCAGCTAATCATTCTGAAAGCCTGTCATTTGTGTCTGTAATGAGAGGAAAGACTTTTTTTTTTTTTCCTGCTTATTTTCACTGAACATTAGACAATGGGATTTGTTGCAGTCCTATAGGAGAGTGCAATACACAGAAGTAATATTGGGTTCTCTAAGTTCTTGGTGTTTGTGAGTATTTCTGCTCCACTGGGTGACACTGAATAGCCTGGTATTCCTAAGAGGTGGAAAACATCTCAGAATAGGAAGGGCTTTACATAACCTCATCCAAACGCTGAAGCTTGTTTCCAGTCATGTTAGCTTATATGTGTCATCATCCTATTGGTGATAAAAGAGTGAATTTAGGTCATCTGGACATGGTGGTGGACAACCTTTTGTAGATGACTATGCTTAATTAGTAGGTTGGACAAGATGACCTCCGGTGGTCCCTTCCAACATCAGCTGTTCTGTGAAACATATCAGAGTTGCCTGGAGCAATGCATATCCCTTGCAGCAGGTATTTAGTGATGATTCAAGCCATACCTGGTGACCAGCTCAGATTTCACCTGCCCATTTCTAGAAAGGGTAAGATTTTCCATTTATCCTTTGTCAAAAACTTACTCTTGTGCTGACACTAATATTCCAATGGTCTAAACTTGGACTGTAAGCCCTCATAAATGTCAGGAAATCAGACAGCAATATTGTGCTAGTGTGCCCCCACACACAGTCCTTCAGAAAAGACCTACTATGGTAAAGAGGATCTGTCTGGTAGCCTTTGCAAGAGAAGAGTGGAGAAGGACTTCATATGTTTGAGTGGGAGGAGTGACAAAAGCATACTCGCGCTTCTGCTTACCTGTCCAGTACAGCATAATGTGCACTGCGTTATGCATGAAGAGCATCCACCTGGCATAGCTTAATTCTGAGGTACCCTTCACAGCAGGGAAGCTGCACTTGTGTGCTTTCACATTTAAAGAGACTGCTAGGAGGATCAGCTGTACTTTCATATGCGTGATTTTCAGGATTAGGAGAGATTTTGATCACCACAGAGCAGAGGAACACAGTTTAGATGGGAGCAGAGCTCTCAAGGTCATATGATTTTCCAGGGGGGCAGCACAGTCTGGCTGTGTGTGGTTTAGATCGCTCATATTACCAGAATGGTAGTCCATTATTTTAGCCCTCTTGCTGCAGAATCCCTGCAGTACCCAGAGGCTGCAGCCAGCAGTAATAAAACTCCCTGAACGCATCTTTCAGGGTGTGCTTGATCTGATGACATCTAGTCCTTGAAAGGAGCCCATGTGCAGCAATTTGTGACATTGTTCACATTCTTCATATTTAATCATTTTTTGGTTAACCCCAGTCTGTAATTCAGAAGCACTCAGCCACTCGCTCACACCACCCCACCCCCCCTTTTTCCTCCCCTACTCCCAGAGGGATGGGAAGGAGAATCAAAAGAATGAAGCTCCCACGGGTTGACATGAGAACAGCCCAGTACCTAAGGTATAGCACAAACCACTGCTACTGCTACCACCAATAATAATAATGATAAGGCAAATAACAAGGGAAGAGAATGTAACCGCTCACTATCTGCCAACCGATACTCAGCTGACCTGAGCAGCAACCTACCCCTTGCAGGTAACTGCCCCCAGTTTATGTGGTGTGGCATGGAATACCACTTTGGTTAGTTTGGGTCAGGTGTCCTGTCTCTGCTTCCTCATGGCTTCCCCTCCTCCCTGGCAGAGCATGAAACTCAGAAAGTCCTTGGTTAGAGAAAACATTAAAGCAGTAACTAAAAAGATCAGTGTTATCAGCATTGTTCCCAGGCTGAGAGTCAAAAATACAGCACTGCAGCAGCTGCTAAGAAGGAGAAAAATGACTGCTATTGCTGAATCAAAGACACGGCATTCACCCCTTATTCCATATCATTCATGTCATGCTCAGATCACACATTTTTCAACCATTATTCATATATATATATACACACATACGCAGAGAGAAAGAGAGATATCATTCCTTAGTGCCTGAACCAATTCCTGTAAAACTGCTGATTTCATCAGGTACATGATGTCGGCATCCATCTCTTTTAAGCTGTAAGTAATGTATGACATGCTGAAACTGTGAGATCAAGAGCAACAACTTGGAGAGCCAATAAATCAGCATTGTGATGAGTGACTATTAATCTAAACCAATTGATTGTTATCATAAATATGAAGCGACACACTCTGGTCAGATCTGTTGTTATCTCAACCCTTCGTGCCCCACTTTAGGCATCACAAAGAACTGCCATGGTTTAAACCTAGCCAGTAACTCAATCACGCAGCTGCTCGCTCACTCTCCCGTCTTCTTCCTCCCCCTTCTCCTGGAGGGATGAGAAGGAGAATTGAAAGAATGTAACTCCTACAGGTTTAGATAACAACAGTCCAGTAATTAAGATATAATACAAAAGTGCTACTGCTACCACCAATAATAATAATGATAAGGGAAATAACAAGGGAAGGGAATATAACTACTCACCACTCACTGATCAATACCTGGCCCGCCCTGAGCCCTACCAGGTGACTGCCTCCAGTTTACAGCCACAGTCATGTTTGTAGTTTATATCACAGAGTTTATATATAATAGTTTATACCACATATATAGAATCATAGAATAGTTAAGGTTGGAAAGGACCTCAAGGTCATCTAGTTCCAACTCCCCTGCTATGGGCAGGGACACCTCACACTAAACCATGCCACCCAAGGCTGTGTTCAACCCAGCCTTGAGCACCGCCAGCGATGGAGCATTCACAACTTTCCTGGGCAACCCAGTCCAGTACCTCACCACCCTTACAGTAAAGAATTTCTTCCTCAGATCCAATCTAAACTTTCCCTGTTTAAGTTTGAAC